>CAKNXH010045188.1:0-21977 GCA_932178445.1 Andricus quercusramuli
AAAAATGACACCGGCTCCCAGTAGAACCGCGGTAAATCACACCTATGACCACGTCTCACGACCATGAGATATGTGGCCACAGAGTACGATGAAATCAAAACTTCTTGCAAGTGACTCTGCAGGTTTTTGGTACGCGGGTATGGTTTTGAGGTTACGAACCATTGATAGCTTCGCACCTCCTTCTTCTTCTTGGGTATGGTGTATTCGGCCAGAGCTGAGAATCCGTTCACGAATATAGTTCGTTTGTCGAAGTCTTTGAGAACGATGTCAGGCCTCGAGTGTGCAATGGAGACTGCTGTCGGAAAATCCTGGCTCCAGACAATTTGTCACTTTTTGTTTTGGGCAATTGACTATCTACCTCGGAGCATTCGGCAGGGCAGGGTGGCGGCCAACACCGCAAGAGCAACAAAAATGGTAGTAAAGCACTGTTAGGGCCGAATTCTATCTGTAGAGATACGTTCTTACCGCGTAAGTGGGACACCTGGATAGTATGTGTTCTAGGTACTCTGAGTGTACTCGCTAGTAACTTCTTGATGTAAAATGCGGTACGGTGTACTAAGATGTAAATGACATTGACCTGGCACGCAAAAATGAAACTTTCTCGAGGAGAGGTATCGAGACCTTAGAAGGAAGCTGCTGTGGCTGTAAGATATCACTGGCTCGTAACGTCCAGGTTATACCCGCGTGCCAAAAACATGACGAGGCACTTGCGAGATGGATGCAGAGGTTTTTTATCCTTGGGATTTCGTCGTGTCCCGTGGCCAGCTATCTCACGGTCGTGATACCCTGCGGTGGTTGTTTAGCCTATCTTTTTAGTTATCTATATATTTACGCCTCTATTCAATATATATATTTATTTATTTATTTTTGTAACAGTTAAAACTTACTGAATTACCGCATAGGCGGCCGAAACTTGGACTAGAAGAATCTAAGCCAGAATAAACTTCAACGAAATCGTAGTTGCAATCTGACTCATCTTCCAGATTAAAAGATATGAATGCCAGGTGGACGTTCTTTCCAATTGGAGCTTCGATTGCCCAGTCACAGTCAGTCTTATGCTCATAATTATGGGTGCCATATTTAGAATGGGAATACAAATACTTCGTATTTTCAGTTGCAACTAAATGCCCACCACAGGCTAGAATAAAACATCGTGAAGCTGTTACATATTATCGTTTTAAAGTATTCTAATAAGCAATGTTACGTGGTCACTTGAAAGGCTTCCTAGTGGGCACGGGGACACGAGTCGCTTTTAGGACGTACTAAGGATGTTTCTGGGATGCCTGTGCCTGTATCATTGCTGTCCCTTGAGAAAGTGACGTCTTGGATACAACAATTGAACAAACATGGGCGTTCCGAAGACTGCTTAATCATGTCCCCGCGCTATGTATTTTTTTATCAACCAGCCGCGTACTCACCAGTCATGTGTGTTGCTAGAAATCCCTTTCTTTGAACAGATGCATCGCTTTTAAATACCATATACATTTGGCTTCCGGTAGCTATAATAGGATGGGGTTCTTTGCTACCACAAAACCTGCCTAAAGTGAGACTGTCTGGCGAATCACCATCGTAAATAGCAATGTGATCATATGCACACTCTTGGTGAGGTTCCATTTCAAAAACTTTGAAAACCTAGAAAAGCAAAAAAAAGCAGTGTGTGAATTCTACTGTGTCTACTTGTGTCGCAAAGGCGGCACAAGTCCTCGAGGTTCCTTGTAAATTTTCAGGTCGATATTTCTGTGTAAGCTAAAAGGAGCAAAGTTCTTAACGATTTTTGATTAAGTGCGATTTGAGGTAGAATGACAAGATGATTCAGAGTGGTTCAGAACCATTCTGCATGACTGGATTAACAACGGGATCATTAGAGGTGACAGCAGATTGCAGACCAAATATTTTGGATTGACTTTCAACTAGTAGGTGCTTTGGATTCCCGCATTCTTCAGAAAGATTCAAATGGATTTAATCCCATTCTGCATACTCCACCAGGGAGGCTATAATTTCCGTTGAATGAATCCCGCAGGATGTAAAATACAAATTGCTTGCTGTGGAATTCCCTTATAAAAAAAAGTTTGGCATGGCCCTGATAAAATTCTAGTACGTAATGATTATTTGATTAACTATCCTGTTTATTTTACCAGCTTTATTCGATGTCCTGGAGTAGTGCTGAAATTCCAGACGCAATCTTTACGGCCCGGATAGTAATCAGGATAGTTTGGTGAAGTTATAGTACCATCAGGCGTGGTGATCTCATATTTGCAGCCACCTTCCTTGCAGTCGTGTCCGTTATCATGTAGAGTGAAGCCATTATGGCAGGAGCATTGGTAGGAACCTATTGTATTTTTACATTCCTGTTGACATCCTCCGTTATTATTAGCACACTCGTCCATATCTGCGAAGAATACTGCAGCGAAACCCGACTTCTGCAAGCTGCAATTCCAAAATTTGGTTGGCATGACTTCTTCAATTAATTTGTTTTTGCTTGAAAAACGAGGTGGGCATAGGCACATGAGTCATATTTAGGGCACTCAAAGATTTTGGATATGTCTCTAGGACGCACTAGTTTGTCCGATTCCTGTATAAGGATGACTTATGTCTTAAGAACGCCTTTAAGATATAAGGCGACCTCGGAACAGCAATTGGACAGGCACTGGCGTCCAACGTTCTTTTCATTTTTTATTTTCAAGAGATTTTCTAAAAGATGACTAATGTCCCTATGGCCAATTAGTGCTTTGTTAGATAATAAAAAAATTCCTTTATTTAATAATTTTTCTTTTTTCCGTTGTTCCTACCAAAAGATGACATCTCCCAATCATTATTTCTGACCAGTCGGCCCAGTAATATTATGAGGCTTTGAATCATTGATATCACATAGTGTTTTAAGTCTCTTTCATAGATTTGAAAATTAGCGTGCTTGGCGCCCCAGTAAATTTTTCGAACGGAAATTACTCAATGTGTGGCACTGTGAGCGAGCCCTGGACGAGATTCAGCTGCGCAAATTGTTTGTCAGTTCTACACTGGCCGGTGCCTAGTGGAAACTTCGTGGTCGCTTATTCCAGCCTAGTATACTGCGAAATCAGTTTGCCCGTGAATTTCTAAGTAACCCAGGGGTAACGTTCTTTCTTTACGTTCTTTAGAACCCAACCCTCTTAGGGAATTACAGAAGAGTTTTTTTAAAAATAAGTTTCTTCGGAGAGTTTTTGATGTGGAAGGTAAGGCGCAATGTCGCTGCCGATTCTCTTTCAGTCTCACTTGGAGTAACAGACTGTAAGTTTTCGAACCTTTTCCTATCCTTAGACCAAAATTAAACTAACTCTCTAGATTCTCCTCGTGGGATCAGAAAATTCAATTATAAAATCCTAAATAATAAACCATTCTCTCGATACCCTCCGTAGAATCCGAGAATCTTTAAAATCCTAAATAATAAAGGTTTCTCCTGAATCACCCCGTAGTATCAGAGAAAGTTTAACATTTTGGTGAAACCTAATCTAAATAAATTCTCTCGATTTGCCAACAATAGCAAATTGACGATTTCTCGATCTTAGGCGGCATCGCGAGAAAACCCAGGGTCGGGAGTTTCGATCGCGCCTTCTCGACGAAGGAAGAAGGCGCAATCGATTTGCGGGCAGGACAGTCGCAAATTTCAGCATCGGCCCGGCGAGTCAGGTGATATTGATCTTGTGGAAGTTTTCATCGCCCCCCCCCCCTCCCCCCTGTCAAAAACTGGAAGGCCCCTAAACCCTGGCCTCAGTACTTAGTTTGAGTTCAAGAGACATGAGGGTCACCACAACCAGCTTGCCGGACGGGAAATCCTGGTCCGTGAAGCACTTATACAGCGTGTTCAGACAAGTTATTAGCCTGTTGTTCTCTGCATTGGACAACTAGCCCTTCTTCGGTAGGAGTACAGTGCGTCCTAAAACAGCCACTGTGGAATGGGTCACCTCTTTGGCAGTGATTGATGGACATTCCTCCTCAGATGTTGTGAGGCTTTTGCAAAGCTTCTTGAAGCGGATGGTGTTCTCAGTATTTTTCTCCAATTTTAGTGTTGGGATCTTGTAAACCTCTCTCCAAAAAGTCTCTACCTAGTGGAGCTTGGGTGGATTTCTGACAGCAGCAGGGAGATCGCTGAAGAGGCGCGATGGGTTAGTGAGATACTGTTCACTTGTTCAGTGTGTGATGGTAGATCCTCAGTTCGTGGCCGAACTTGAGGACCCTTTCCATAAACGGCCTACCAGATGTTATGTAGTCAATCACACACTAAACACGGGATGCATTCTGCCTTGCCCATCCAATCTTCTTGTTCAGTTGATGCAAGCCTCTTTTGGTTTATTGATCTATCGTCAGTCTTGGCCTTTGCTTTCAGTCAGTCAAAACTCTCGCCGCACCTTAAACTGAACAATTGATGGTTCAAGGGTCGGACTCCACCGAGATATCCTCACGAAGGGAGGCATCCATTTCAGCCAGACCTTGGGGCTTAGGAGGATCCTGGATGTTAGTGTACCTTCTTGACCTGAAGCTTGATTTTGCAAAGACTGATGCGAAACGTGCTGAAGCTCCTGGGTATTTCTGGCATTACAGAGTGTGGATACGTGTCATAAAGCCTCCACGAACAGGGATAATGCTGGCATCGTACTTTGTCGGTTCGTCGTCGTGTTTTCATCTAAATTATTTTCAGCATCCCGAACCCTAGGGTGATTGGCACTGTTTGCCGACCCATTGGCCGGTGCTCAGCACATTTGCTACTTTTGAACCGCATCTACAACTTTTTATTGGTTTAGTGGTGTCATTAGCAGCTAGGGAATGGGTTCGTCCATCCTGGTAGAACTCTGCATGCAAAGATAAGGCTGCATACTCTGAAAGGTTGTCCAGTATCCCAGAATCACCGTTTAAGACACCTCACCCAGTTGCTATTTAGCTTTTGGCACGGTTGTTACGCCTCCGCTTGGGGGTTATTCCTTCGGGACCATCCCTGGACCCGAATCTGAGACTGCTTAATTATTATTATAACCATAGGTTGACCTTATGACAAACTTTTAAATATGTATGGTTAAAATTTTGTCATAAAGACCACCGTCGACTTTCACTGAAAGCGGGTGATATTCCAGAAAATAGCGCCTGCTCCCGACGAAATCGCGGTAGCGTTTCAGCTGTTACGACGTCTCACGACTGCGAGATAGTAGTTACAGTCTGTGATATACTCAATACGACGATCCGGCAAGAGTCTCGCGCACCGTGAGGACACGGAACGATCCATGGATGACTGCTTTCTGTCTTTTCCCCGAAAGTGTCTCGTCATTTCATTGACACGCAGGGATGCTTTTCAGGCTATGAACCAGTGCAAGCTTGGCACCTCCAAGAGCACTCATGATCAGAACGACTAGCTTAAGAGAATATTCCAAGTAAAACCGTCGCAACTCCGTTATAAGGACTTTATACCTGCCTTTCCTTTAATTCTCCTTGGCTGTGATGTTCTTGTCGGCTGCTGCCGAAAATTCGATAACGAATATGGTTCGCTTCGCGAATTCAAGGCCTCCTATGTCAGGGCTTGAGTGCGCGACAGAAACAATTGTCAAGAATATCTAGCTCTAGTATATATAGTATAGTTCTAATCCAGTGTAGTTCCAGTATATATCCAGATAGTATGTGTCCTAGGTGCTCCGGGTGTGCATGATGCGCTCTGCAGCTATCAACGGGAATGTCTTAGCTCCAAGTGTGACTACGGTACGTTAAAGTGGAAATGACACTGTCTTGGCACGCCAAAATGAAACCATTCGTACCCGACTTCAATTTGAGTGATTTATGGAAAGTAAATTTTAGCTGAAACGACATCGACTGATCCTTCACATCGACTGATTCGGGCATGCAGAAGTGGGTACTCGAGGTGGTTAATGTATAAAGCATTTTGCTCACACCTGGTATTGAAGTAAAAAGCCAAGTGTTTCAGCAGCCTCATCCGATGCTTTGTACATGTACACTCCTTTGTCCACTTCTTCGTATTTCCTGGCCATTTCAAGAAGATGATCACGTCTATTTGCGGCTATATGTGTTGTACCCAGAATGATCCTGTTGTGCAGATATTCCAGATTCAGTATTTCGCGACCACCTTGACGGCGTGAAATGTAAAGTCGCGGAATAGACGAGTTAAGGTTTGCGAAAATTCCGCGCTAGAAAAGCTTTTTATCAGAGTACTTCAAGAAGCCCCTGACGCAGGTACTCTGTTTATGGCTCATCAAAGCACGTTATCCAGTATTTCTGAATTCGATAGATGCAGATCGGCCTTGCGAACTTTCGCGTTCGACGTGGAAAGCTTGGAAAAACTCTTCTTAAAGGAGTGTGATAAGAATATTTTCGTGCGCGAAGTTATCGCAAAATTAAGAAGAGCCGCGAAGGAGTCGGTTAACGGATACACCCTCAATGACATTAAGGTTTCTTAAAACACTTAAAAAAGCGTTCCTCTAGTAGTCGCGATTTCAAATACTATCATGAGAAATTAGGGAGAGTCACGATGCTTCCTGATGAAATCGTATCCCAGCACGCCGCTCGAGTCCAGAATCTCGTACGTGGAGCAAAATCTTGCCTCGTGGATACTGATCGGGAAGAGCATTCTGATGCTTTATTTTACGCGACTGAAACAAAGGGATATGTCCTGGACGGTTTACATCTGGAAATTGGCAGATCTGATTGAGAAAGTGCACATGAGGTTCTAATTATCCAGTGTCCGAAGACTTTTGCACGGCAGTGTAGATCTTAAGATCATCCATGTAAAATACGTGAGTGATCTTATGTTTTCGATACCAAGGTTTGCCGCTAAAGTACGCTTGGGATTCGCAAAGTGCTAGAGATAGTGGCAGTAGTGTATGGCAAAAGAGGAGAGGGCTCATGGTGTCGTCCAGCAAGACGCCTCTCAGGAACGTGACACTACTAGTTGTCACACGATGTTTTGCAGATGAGATAGTAAATCTAGTTTTCCAAAAGGTCATCAATCTCTCTATGAACTTCACTATGTGTTGATGAACCTTTAAGCTTTCCAACGGACAGATGATATGTCTATGGGAGGTTGAATCGAAAGTTTTCCGGTAGTCAATCTAGACCATCGACAGGCAGCACTGGTAGGATGTGGCCTCTTTGCAGACGCACGTAGCCTTTCTTTGAGCCGCGTTGTTCATACATCCTTTACCACACAGGTCCGATTCTCTGAATAATTCTATCATTTAATATAGCTGTGAAGATCCTATACATCGTGTTCAGACAAGTTATGGGCCTGTAATTCTCACAAGGGGAAGAACAGATGTGGCCGAGTAGCTTCGCGTTAGAGCGCCCGGTTTGAGCGCAGAGGCCGTGGGTTCAATTATCACCGCCTGCCTTATTATTGTAGAAAAAAAAACCTAGAATTCTCAGTCAGTCACAAAAGCCAGAATGAAAATTGTTGTAAAGTTTCCCAGCAAACCACGTGTATTTTATCAGGTCGACAAATATAGGAGATGATGACTAAAGGGTTGCAATACAGAACTAGATAACGAACAAAATAGGAATTTTTCAGGAGAGCGAATAAACATTCTGTAAAATCGAAATCACCTTTTGAAGATAAATCGAAAGTCTACTTCTTAGCTGAAGTATTTCTGAATTGAGGCCAACAAAGCTTGATTCCGAATTTAAAGTATTACATAACTGGCAAGTGTCCACTTTTCTTAATAAATTATACATTTATCAATTCACCCAGCAATAAATTTCATAACCATCAATTTCGAATTATGAAACTTCCAATTTAGGTACTCTGCAAATTTATTTATAAATTGAAACTTTATCAAGTCGTCCAACTATAAATTATGATATTACACAATTTACACATTGATAATTCCAACATTACAAAACTGGCAAGTGTCCACTTTTCTTTATAAATTAAAACATTTATCAAGCCACCCAGCAATAAATTTCAAAACCATCAAATTCGAATTCTGAAATTTCCAAATGAGGCCCTCTGCAAATTTATTTATAAATTCCAAGTTTATGAAGTCGACTAACTGTTATTTTTGATATTACAAAATTTTCCACATTGATAATTCCAGTAATACAAAACTGGCAAGTGTCCACTTTTCTTTATAAATTATAAATTTATCAATTCACCCAGCAATAAATTTCATAACCATCAATTTCGAATTCTGAAACTTCCAATTTAGGTACTCTGCAAATTTATTCATAAATTGAAACTTTATCAAGTCGCCCAAACGTAAATTACGATATTACAAAATTTTACACATTGATAATTCCAACATTACAAATTTGGCAAGTGTCCACTTTTCTTTATAAATTAAAACATTTATCAAGCCACCCAGCAATTAATTTCAAAACCATCAATTTCGAATTTTAAAATTTCCAAATTAGGACCTCTGCAAATTTATTTATAAGTTCCAAGTTTATCATGTCGCCCAACTATAAATTACGATATTACAAAATATTCCACATTGATAATTCCAACATTACAAAACTGGCACTTCTTCACTTTTCTTTATGAATTATAAATTTATCAAGTCACACGGCAATAAATTCCAAAACGATCAAATTCGAATTCTGAAATTTCCAAATGACGCCCTCTGCAAATTTATTGATAAATTCCAAGTTTATCAGGTTGCCTAACTGTTATTTTTGATGTTACAAAATTTTCCACATTGATAATTCCAATATTACAAAACTGCCAAGTGTACACTTTTCTTTATAAATTATAAATTTATCAAATCATCCAGCAATAAATTTCATAACTATTAATTTCGAATTCTGAAAGTTCCAAATTAGGCCCTCTGCAAATTTATTTATAAATTCAAAGTTTATCAAGTCGCCCAACTGTTATTTTTGATATTACAAAATTTTCCACATTGATTATTCCAATATTTCAAAACTGGGCTTCGGTGCAAATCTATTTATGAATTCTAATTTAATCAATTCGCCAAACTATAATGTTCGATATTACCATATGTGACCGTCCGCGAAGAAAGCCGATGATGATTTTTCATATTACTACAATTTTTCTATTTTTCTATAAGAATATACATAATTTTGGAATTTTTTACAATATTCAAGATAATACTACCGAAGTTGAGCATGAAAAAAAATACTTTTTGAAAATTCTACGCGAGCTTTTCTTTTTTATCTCGTTATATTTTATTTTTCACCTAAAAAAGTTTGGTGTTCAATATCATGAAAAATTTGAATAGTTATTACGATTAGAGGAGACCAGATTTTTAGTTTATAGTGGAAAATTTGGTAACATCAAAAATAACACTTGGACAACTTCATTAACTTGGGATTCACAAATAAATTTGCAGAGGGCCTAATTTGGAAATTTCAGAATTCGAAATTAATGGTTTGGGAATTTCTTGCTAAATGACTTGATGAATTTATAATTTATAAAGAAAAGTGAAGACTTGCCAGTTTTGTAATGTTGGAATTATCAATGTAGAAAACTTTGTAATATCGACATTTATACTTGGGCGACATGATAAACTTGGAATTTATAAATAAATTTGCAGAGGTCCTAATTTGGAAATTTCAGAATTCGAAATTGATAGTTTTGAAATTTATTGCTGGGTGGCTTGATAAATTTTTTAATTCATAAAGAAAAGCGTACACCTGCCAGTTTTGTAATGTTGGAATTATCCATGTGGAAAATTTTGAAATATCGTAAATTATAGTTGGCGACTTGATGAACTTGAAATTTGTAGAGGTCCTTATTTGCAAATATCAGAATTCGAAATTCATGCTTTTGGAATTTATTGCTGGGTGACTTGATAAATTTATAATTTATGAGGAAAAGTTATAACTCGTCAGTTTAATAATATTGGGATTATCAATGTAGAAAATTTGGTGATGTCGAAATTGGAAATAAATTCCCAAAGAATCCAGTTATAATTTGAAACTAGGTAAATTTACAAATTTACAACAATCATAAATTGGTTTATCTATAAAATTGGTGCATTTGCAGATGCTGCCTGCAAAAACTATTTCAATATTTTGTAGTCAATTTCATTCAGATTTTTTATTTTTATTTCTCAATTGAAAACTGTCTTATCATTTGGCTGAGACTCGGAGTCTGGACTCGCGGTCGACAAGAAAGGGCGCCCCGATTTCGCGAGTGGCAATGTGTGGTTCGGACTGCAGATCATCGGAGCGCGAATTTGACAGCTCGTCTGCATGTTGTGTTTGCTTTGCTGCTTACAACTACAGTCGTATGGCCTTCACATAGACAAGACATCTCAATTGTGTACAATCTTTTTCTCCATCTCGCGACGTATTTCGCAAAATTGAGGTACACCATCATCAAGTTGTGGGTTTTCGGATATATGTTGACGTCTGAAAATGCTTCCGTGATGTCAGAATTGTGAGTAAAAAAATTAATTTTGGAACGGTTCTCGCCGTTCAAATGCTGTCTTCTGCTATCCGCAGATTTCTCCCATTCGAAAAATTTATGATTTCCGTAAAAATAATGATGGCCTCAGCAAAAGGCTTCATTCCTCTAAATTTTCTTGATCCGCGGATCTCGCAACACCCCGGATATTTGGCAAGTTTTCTTTCGTTCTCAAATACTTAGGAAAAATATATATTGAGTCAGTGCCGTACCTATAAAAAAATATTCCAAGTCGGATTTAACCGACACACTTTAGAAACAAATAAATTCTTCCGAGACAGTACTTTGCTCAATTCAAAGAAAATGAGTTTTATCAGAAAAAGTTAACCAATTCCAAATAAATCATTCAAGAAGTTGGAGGTTAAAATTCCATGTGTTTTGAAAAACGTTTTTCGATAGTGAATAAAAATATAATCGATTCGAAAAAATTAAAACTTACTCCCGAGGCATAGTGATTATGAGTAAAAAAGTGTAATTAAAAAAAAATCATTCTATTCGGAGAAAATGAAGATTTAGGTTGACGGTATCGCACTGTAACAGATAATTTTTTGCTCTAAGGTGTATCTCAAGTGGAAAAAAATCTGTTTTTTTTATCAATGAACGATAATATATTAAAGAAATATCGTTCTTGATAACAAGGCAAAAAATTTAATTAAAAAAATTTTAAAACGTTTTTTGTAGAAAATGCAGATTTTAGGTTAGAATTTTATTGTTACTTGGGTGCTGAAGAAAGTGACAAATGTTACACAATCTTTGATTAAAAATTATATTTATTTATATGTAGTAATAAGGAAAAATAAGTCTTATTGAGTTATGTGTAACGAGTCTTATTGACTTTTAAGTAATAGCTAAGAGCGGCTCAAAATTTCCTCATAGTATGCCTTAGATGATGTTGTCATGAAGGGAATCATCTTTGATGAGGCCAAATCCTGTAGGCCGCCTTTCTAGATCTCAACCTTGGACGCAGGTCATGACATAGCCTGCAAAAAATAAAATTTATTCATAAAAGAAAATAAAAAAATATTAGTGTTTCAAACACTGCAATGAATAGAATATAATAAAATTTCTTCAGGATACTCTCCTTCGACCCGGTATCCTTATAGTCTCAGGAAACGTTCACGCCTCCCAAATTTTCCTTCGTTAATTTAATTTGAACAGCGTCACTGATGTGCAAGTCATTAGTCGTTTTAAAGGCATCTTCAGCTATTGACTTCCAGTCAATAAAACCATCCTTTATCATATTCGAGAAGGGATTCTTTATTCAAGTTCCCCCAATCAATTGAGCAACATCCAACAGTGTGCAAAACTTCGATTGTCGTTTAGTTTTTTCTATTAGCCCGAAGTCGCGATCACAGGACATATAGGTGTGGCCTTTTACTAGGAATTTGTGTATGATAACGTCGAAATAACCTTTAGCAATCAGTGTCATGTACATAGACAATAATAACTTGTTCTTGGTCTGTTCTCCACAGTTGTCACTGCACAGCATCAGGATGCGAGTGTGTACAACTTTTATTTCTTGGGTGTCATAGTCATACGCCGTGGTAGCAATTTCCGTGGAACCTCTTTTCCCGTAATCCTCTGTCCATAAACATATCGAACATCTGTTTTTTCGTGCGTTGTGGATTCCCAAATTCTAACAGCTAAGCTGTCGGCTGTAAAACATCTCCGAGTATGTTAAACTGGAAAGACCTATTTGCTGTGACAGATCGAAGCTAATAACGTCATTTGAGGAGTCTATTTTGTCGGGGTTAAACATCTTTTGTCTCGTTTCGACAGCAAGGTGCTGTTTCGAAAGTTTCTGTTGTGCAGCTTTTTAGCTTCAGAATTACTCACGCTATTTATATACATATGCAAGCGATCGCAGGTTTTGGAAGTATCCGTACTAGGTTTATGGAAAAACAACTTGAAATATTATAACGAAAAACATGCTAATAAACGTGCAAATCTAATTACAAAAAATATAAAAATTGAAACACATTAAAATAAGTGAAAACTTAACTCAATCGAGTGATATTTTACCTGAAATATTTGCGAAAAACTTGATGGTGTAAACGGCAACTAACATGCGGATGCCCCTCTGTTTCAGTATTGAGTATTTCTCTTTGAAATTTCTGTACATTTTAGAAATGTTCTGTTGCGGTAAAAAATAAAAGTAACTCTTATTAAGCTTACCCACAAAAGAAAAGGTGGTTTCACTGGCCCGGTGTCAGGGCCGTGGAGGACAGCGGCCTCCGATCCTACAAGGAGAATCGCGAGGAGCGTTCGAGCTGCTGGAATCTCTTGAACCTCCGATCCTACGGGGAGGATCGAGAGGAGCGTTCAAGATCTGTCCCAGCAAAGGGGAACTGGAGCTTTGCCGGTGAAGGGCTGGTGCCGACAAAGGTAGGGCCTCCGATCCTACGGTAAGGATAGCGAGGTGGGGGATCAGGTTTGCTGTACCCACAGTGGTCTCCGATCCTATGGAGAGGATCGTGAGAAGAGATCTGGTGACGAGAGCCGAAAGGACGACCGACCCCCTGATCATACAGGGAGAATCGTGAGGGGCGAGAGGTTTGTCGGTTCATAGATTTTTTCATTGTGTCCACTGGTCCTACCGGGTGGATCGTGAGAGAGAAACTCGACCGAAGGGGGATGTGAAGCAGGGTTAATCCCCGATCCTACGGGGAGTATCGTGGAAAGGGGTTTTATTTTCTCCGATTTTGCTTGTTAAATCGATCCCTGATCCTACGGAGAGGATCGTGGGAAGGGATTTTTTATTTGTTGAATTTTGAATTGCTCCCCGATCCAACTGAGAGAATCGTGAGAGGGAAACTCGACCGAAGGGGGACGCGAAGCAGGTTTAATCCCCGATCCTACGGGGAGGATCGTGGGAAGGGATTCATTTTTTTATTTTTAGTTCGGGCTCAATTACTCTCCCATCCTACGGAGAGAATCGTGAGAAGGGCGCAGATTTTTAAACCGCGTTGAATTTGTCCTCCGATCCTGCATCGAGGATCGTAAGGGTGAGTTTTATTTAACTAAATTTCATGCGTCCGAACGAAAGAGCAAAACTAAAGAGAGAGAGAGAGAGAGCGTAACGAAGGGGGGGGGGCGCACTAACTGAATAAGAGACTTACCGTCATCGATTCTCCGGTGAGCACATTCGATAATGGTGACGTCATGCCAGAGGATCCGGGTGTCCTTCGGAGGGCCGATGGATTCTCACTGGACGAAATCGGGGGGAGATCGGTAAACCGGTACCAGCCAGCCATTGGAGAGGAGGGTTCCCATCCAGGGGAGAGAAAACACCAAACTTTACTGACACTCGAAAAAATCACTTTTCTTTATTTCACACGAGAGACGGAAGAGAACCAGGAGGTCCGTCCCAAACAAAAGAGGAATTACAATGGCACGGAAATTCAACACTGAAACTGCTAGACAGGGAAGTCACTGAATAGCGGAGCCGTTCGCGAATCGGGAAACACACAAATCTAAGGATAGGTACCGTAGGCGGAGCGAGATGCTCGCTAGGCATCGGTCGTCGATCAACTAACGAACTGACCGCGGGACCATGATCCAAGAAGCATGGTCTCGCCACGCGCATCTAAAAAAAAGTGAACCAATCAAATGGCCCGTAGGAATTCGTACAGCGGAAGACATTTTTAAACGGACGTCAAGCGGTAAGTTTAAAGCCGGTTCAACGCTGCAAGTGTTATTTGCAGAAAAAACTCGAAAACAGTCTTATAACTAATCGTATAAAGCTCAAATAAAAATCAGAAAAATATGTCTTATATTTATAACGAGTATGAAATGTGAAAGAGCGTGCTATTTAAAATTTAAAGTGCTTCTTTGCAGCATATTTGGAGAATTATAATCCCATACTATTCACACTATCGATTTTAAAAAGAACGATGACAGTTGAAAAATTTTCTTGTATTGCGCTTTTTACTACAGAAATTATTACAAATAATTTGTACTAGTTGCCCTGGTGGACCGGCCGAACGCAAGCATTACGCTACAGCGTAATGCTAAAGTAATATGGCATTATAATGAATAAAAGGAACAAAATAAATATGTAAACTGTTGCAATTATAATAATACGTTGAAATTTACGTTAAATGGTCATTCTGTAATTGCAACAAGTTTGTTTTTCAGCGTCAAAAAATGCAAAAATAATGTGCTTATCATTGCAGTCTGCTAACGACGGCTTCAAGCGGGTTGCCAACATGCAGGGGCCCGAATTAAAATGACAGGCACTTTATTTTTTCATTTTTTAATGCTGAAAAAGCAAGTTGTTGCAATTACAGCATGACCATTTAACGTAAATTTTAACGTATTATTATAATTGCAACAGTTTACATATTTATTTTGCTTCTTTTAATAATTATAAGGCTATATTACTTCAGCATTACTTTAGCATTGCGCTGTAGCATAATCATCATCATAAAATCATCATGAAAAATAACAAATTGTAAATTTCAATTTGTGCTTCTAACAGTATACAATACAGAAAATTATGAAATTTCATTCTTCAAAAAAATACATCCATAAGTTGTGAAAGAACTTTCTTTTAATTCATGCATTTTAACTATACGTATTTGCATGTTCGATATATTTATTCATTATAATGATAGATTCACACTTGAAGGACACACCTCCAAATATAAATAGAAAAAAATATCTCCAAAACCTCTATGACAATTCAGCTATCCGATGAAAATACTTGAAAAAGAAAGGAGACAATCTGAAAGTCCATGGTTTCTCAGTAATCCCAAGTATCCTTTAGGGATAAATAGTTTCAAATTTACAATTTCTATTACACGTAAAACTATATATCTTCAAGAATTTAAACAGGTATTAACTACATTCTTATTATCTACATTTAAGTATCTAAGTTTGAGAAACGCTGTGCCACATATCCTGACGCGAAAAGATTTCAATCGTAGTTAGGAAAGCGTCTCTGCGTTGTCATGATAACCAAGATGTCTTCCGCTGTACGCGACGCGGCTTGAACGTATTTCGTACCCCCAAGTGGTGAGACCATGCTTCTTGGATCATGCCGCGGGACTGAACCTCGGCCTGGGACCCGCTCGTCATGCCGCGCATGGCGTAACTTAGTACTCACAAAGGGAGGGGAGCGCAGCGCGCCAATATTCAAACTAGAACTAACGACGGAAAAAGGACTGAGAGCTGTCATTCTTTGGGAGGGACAACAGAAAACCCGAAATTGCCATTGTCTCAACCATTGGTGGTTTTGTTGTGTAACAGTTCAAATCCTCAGATAAGTGTTTAATGATTGGACTGTCTATCGATTGTAATGTCCACTCTTTGATGGAAATAAGGAAATATAATCCCTAATTTTAGTTGCCCATTCTCGTATCCTCGTATGAAACTTTGCTGTTTCTCGTAACTCCTAAACTATAAAATGGATCGAAGAGAACCTCAATTTCTTCGCGTTCTAATTTTAGGCAATCGAACCAACATTTGCATGTCACCTGAACAAATAATGAAAAAATATACATAAATGAATTACTTGCTCTTTCAACTTCTATTGAAAGCAAGCAGGGTCGGAAATCTCGGAACTGCCGGCGATCTCAACGAAATCTTTGAAATCTCTACAAGAATTCAATACAGATTGGCGCCTTCACACTTTTAAGATTTTAAGATTTCGTAGTGAGTAGCCCCTCGCAATTATATTATCATTACGTTGCCAGAAAACAACAAGCATAATAATCTATGATACGATACCTTTAACATTGGCTCTTGGGTGACAAGAACACAGAGTTAGTTCTCTAGTTTTGAATTGTTGGTTATCCAGTTCTGTACTGCAACCCTTCAACTGATGGTGTACGATAGACTCGATAGAATCGATTTTTCTTCAATTTCATTTTCTGTCGAAGGACCAGGAACACTTTGAGAATTTTCCGTCGACATTATTGTGTTATTCAGAACGCAAAAGTATCAGAACACTTTTGTTAGGACACTTTTCGAAATACTTCTTTACACTGTCACGTCAAGCAAACAACAACTCTTACGTTCGCTGGTGGTGGTAGTGAGAACGTGTTCGCTGACAGCTGGTGAAAGTTTGTACAGAATTTGTGTTGAAGGTGTGATTGGAGTGTGAGGGTGGAAGCCTAGGAGCTGAGTAGGGTTATGTGGGGTGAATGGAGGAGTAAAAAAATTAATTTTCAGCGTATTGGTGAGGTGGGATTTATAGAAATAGAGAAAGTGAACTTAGGCTGGCAAATGGTCGAGTTAGCTTTTGTGCTTAGGAGTTTGGGCCTTCGAGGGGGGCAAGGGTGGTTCGCGTAGTTTTGGGTGATGGCAAGGGAGAGAAAGGGGTGTCTGCAGGGGCTGTGAGGGTTATGTTTGTTTTTTATTCCAATTCGACGACCAAAAACCCCCTTTAATACAAAAAATAGTCAAATTTACATTAGTGGAAATCATTCATGCCATGAAGACTTAAAATAGATAATTCAATTGCATTTTTCACAAATGGGAAGCCCTAGGCTGATCTAAAGCTCATATTTGGATGCGGCATAACGAAATCTTTTAGAATATATGTGACGTGCGCCGAAGAAAGGGGGCTTACTCTGGAAAGCGAGATTTTTCAGGAAGAGCGGTCGACATCGACCCGGTAGACGCGACATTTAGGAGAGAGGGAAGACTAAGGAAATCTTCCCTCTCCACTTGCCACTACATTCTCACGCATATAGCGGCGCTGCTCACGGACGGGGTATAGATGAGAAGCGGAGATGTAGTGGTGAGTGGTGGGAGGTGTTTCACGGGATCTCGAGCTCTCGAGCGAAAGCACGATTTCTCGGGTACCTGTCAACTCAATTAATAGCAATAATAACGCTCGGAAATTTTTTCCGATGGTTTCATGAAAAAGAGCAACTCAAAAACTATCGAAAGGTGTAAAAACCTCGATTCCGATTTTTTTTAGAGTAAGCCTCCTTTCTGCGGCGCACATCACATATGTGGCACATATGTAATATAATATATGAGTGCCCATGGTATCCAATAATGCAAACTTTTGTCAAAAATGTCAAATTTAACCTAGATTTTTAAGGTAAAAAATATATCGACAGAAGCATTATACGACACCTTGGTGTTAAAAATACCTATACATACTTAGATGTGCCACAGAGCCGCATCCAGGACGTAACATCTATAAAGGATGCTCTCCGATTGCAGACAATACGATGCATGGCATCTTCCACAGAAATGTAAAGGATCAGTCGATGTCGTTTGAGGGCTCTATTTCAGAGTGCCAAGACAGCATCATTCCCACTTTAGCATACCGTCGTAAGATTTTGAGCCAAGACATTCCCAATGATAGCTGCAGAACGTGCCATGCACACCCCAAGCACCTAATAGTTAATTGTCGAATATTAGAATTGCCGAATACACTGGAGCTACACATTATCGACAATTGTTTCTGTCTCGCGCTCAGGGCCTGTCATAGTTCTCCTTGACTTCAAGAAACGAGCCATATTCGTTACCTAATTTTCAGCACCAGCTAACAAGAACACCACAGCCAAGGTGAATGAGAAGAAAGAGAGGTATAAGGGTGTTGCGACAGTCAAACCCAGAATATTATGTTAAGCTAGTCGCCCTGATCATCGGTGCTCTTGGAGATGCCAAGATTTCACTGGTTAATAGCCTGAAAAGCATCCCTGCATGTCAAAGAGATGCTAACACACTTGCGGGGAAAATACAGAAGGTGGTCACCCTTGGGCCGCTTCGTGTCCTCAAACAGTGAGCTCCCAGTCGAATCCCGCGGTTGTCCATATGACAAAGTGTTTACTATAGTTGTAATGTTGAAAAAAGGTTAAACCATAACCGCAGGGTCTCACTGGAAGCAACTGTCATCCATGAAAATGACACCGGCTGTCAGTAGAACCACAGTAAATCATAACTATGGCCACGTTACATAACCGTGAGTTGAGTGGCTACAGGGCATGACGAGATCACAACGACAGACCGGCGAAACCCTTGTGTGTCTTGAGCACACGAAGCGACTCAAGGATGACAGCTACCTACGTCCATCTCGTAAGTGCCTTAGCATGTTTTCGGCACTCGGGTACCGCTCTGAGGTTACGAACCAGTGATAGTTTCGCACCTTCGGGAGCACCGATCACAAGGACAATTACTTTAACCGAATATTTTTGGGTAGCTAAGCTGCTCACCTGCGGCGAGTCGCCTTAGTCTTTTTAGTTCGATCTGATTTCGTATTAAAGCCTTTATCACGTTTCTTTGCGAAATCTGTGAACAATTTTTAAGAACCCGGATAAACTTTGCAGGAGGTGGAGCTGAATGGCAGGAATTAGGGTTGAAGGATAGGCGAAATACCTCTTTGCAGGGCAAAAGCCTTTAGGTCCCTTCTTGGGTTTGACCCAGTCCGACATTCATCAATGTCCGAAAGTCATAGTTCCAGAAAATTTGGCACATCTCGTTTTGGACAATTGACTATATCTCCCTCGGAACGTTTGAGCAGGGTCGCGGCCAGCACCGTAAGAGCGACAACGATGGTCCTATGGCTACATTATGTCTGTAGAGATAAGTCGTTCCCGCGTGAGTGGGACACCCGGATAGTATGTGTTCTAGGTACTCAGCGTGCGCATGACACGCTCTGCCCCTACCGTTGGGAACTTCTTGATTCAAAATGCGGTCACGGTATAATAAAGTGGAAGTGAAACCGTCCTGGATTGCAAAAATGAAACCCTCTGTACCTGAATTAAGTTCTGATAATCTGAAGAAAGCTTACTTTCCTTACTTCTGATGTTAAAATTCAGGCCGAGGGTCTCGGCCGCCTGCTCCGCGGCTTTGTAAAAGAACGTTCCTTTGCCAATAATCTCGTGTTTTCTGACCATTTTTAGGAGAGGATCTCTTCCATTTGCAATGACGCAAGCTGTAACCAGAACAATTCGGTTATGAAGACGTTGGAGACTCAGAAGTCCGCGTCTGCCTTGCTCGTTCTTCGCCCGTTGAACCACCCTAAATAAGTAGACTAGAACCCCGACGACAAGCATGTTACGTGTAGATACCTTGTTCAACGCCAACAGATTTTAAGACCAAATCTGTTAAAGGCGATGCTTGTATCTGCTTCGGAGAGACTCCTTCACTGATTTTACGTCCTGAATGCGGCTTACAAGCCAATCCAGGTGCGTATAGGTCTTTTCAGTGTCAAGATGTCTAATAACATTCATATCCACAAGCTCAGGGTTCCCGGAAACGCTAGTTATCTTTCCTTGCTTCAGAGTTATCTTGGCACATTTGTCCAATCTAAACCCCATACCAATCTCTTCTACGTACCCCTTGACGATATTTAAAGCAAGTTGATGTTGGTTTGTACCAGAAGCATAGATATTCAGGTCACCCATATGAAATACATGAGTGACCTTATGCTCGAGATGATTAGTGCCGCCGCAGAGGTACCCAGGAAAATTGCCTAATACGAGAGATTGTAGCAGAAGCGTGATGAAAAAGACCAGAGGGCTCGTGGTGTTAGCCTGAAGGACGCCCCTCTGGAATGTGACGTTTTTCGTTGTCACATGATAATTTCCAGATTAGATAGTAAATATAGTTTTCCAAAGGGGCGTCGATCTCTCTATGCATCTCACTAAGTTTGGATGTACCTTAAAGCTTCCCAATAGACAGATGATATGGCCATGAGAGGTTGAATCGAAAGCTTTCCGGTATTCAATCCAGGCCATTGGCAGGACGCGCTGATGGGCTGTAGCGTCTTTACAGGCACACCTGTCAATTAGCAGGTTCTCTCGACAGCCTGCTACACCTTTCTTCAAGCCACGCTGTTCGTACACCTCTCGCCATACAGGTTCAATCTGTCGAACAATTCTGTTGCTTAGGACAGCTGTAAAGATCTTATAATAGTTGTTCAAACAAGTTATTGGCCTGTAATTCTCAGGGTTGGACAAGTTGCCTTTCTTCGGCAGGAGTATAGTGCGTCCTAACACCAGCCACTGCGGAATGGGCGTCTCCGACTTTAAATATGAGGTGAATATGCGGGCCAAATGTTGGTGTATAAAAGTCAACTTCTTCCACCAAAAGTTTTTGACACAATCTGGTCCAGCAGCTGAAAAGTTCTTCGTGCCTCTAAGTGCTTTTTTCACCTCTTCGGCATTGACTGATGGACATTCCTCCTCAGATTTTATGAGGTTGTCGCAAAACTCCTTGAAGCGGGTGATATTATCAGTATCTTCATTCAACTCTAGTGTTCTCGAGATCTTGTACACCTCTCTCCAAAATGTCTCTACCTTATTGGGCTTGGGTGGATTCTTTACAAAAACAGGGAGATCACTGAAGAGGCGCGATGGGTCAGCGAGAAACTGTTGATTCTCCCTGATCCATCTCTTCCTCTTCTGTATTCTCCTCCTTGCCTCAGATAACAGCCCTATTTTGTCAACAATATGCTGCTTGATTGTCAGCAGCTTTGACTTGCTTAGTGTGTGGTTCAAGATCCTTAGTTCTTAGGCGAACTTTCGAACCCTTTCCGTGAACGGGCTACCAGATGTTATGTAGTCAATCACACATCGAACACGGGACGCATTCTGTCTTGCCTATCCAATTTTTTTGTTCAGTTGATGCAAGCGTCTTTTGTTTTTTTGATCCATCGTCGGTTTCATCCTTCGATTTGAATCAGCCAAAGCTCTCGCAGCACCATAAACTGAGCAATTGATGGTCCAGAGGTCGGACTCTTGCGAGATATCTCCACGAAGGGAGGCATCCATTTCAGCCAGATATTGGGGCTTAAGAGGAACTTGAATGTTGATTTTCCTCCTTGTACTGAAATTGCGATCATCTTCCAGAAGGTGCCTGCTTCCTGCGGTTGGTCTTAATGTCGCTTCTTCATCTTCGTCTGCAGCTGGATCAAGTAGCAGTTGGGGAAGCGCTCCGCGTACATATCCATTCTTCCGGAGGTTGTCGGCTTGATTTCGCAAAGACTGATGCGAAACGTGCTGAAGCTCTGGGTGTTTCTGGCACCACAGAGTGTGCATACGCGCCATAAAGCCTCCGCGAACAGGGATAATGCTGGCGTCGTAGCAGTCTAGCACGTCAATCTTAAGTTGATCCGTCCACTCAATGTGGGCGTTTCGCCGATTCGTCGTCATGTTTCCATCTAAATTTTTTTCAGCACCCCGAACTCCAGGATGATCGGCATTGTTTTCCGACCCACTGTCGGGTGCTCTGCGCGTTCGATCGTTTTGAACCGCATCTACAACATTTTGGTGGTTTGTTGGTTTCATTGTTGTTCCCACGAGCAGCTAGGGAAAGGGTTCGTCCATCCTTGTAGAGCCCCGCGTGCGAGGATAAGGCTGATAATCTGAGAGGTCGCCCAGTATCCCAGAGTCACCATTTAAGACACCTTACCCAGGTGCCGCTCAGGTTTCGGCACGGTTTTTACGCCTCCGCTTAGGGGTTATTCCTTCGGGACCATCCCTGGACAATTCTCCGCGACTGCTAATTAATTATTGTAACCATATTCAGCAGAAACCCTTGGTACAGGGACCCTCTATCCGCAACCCGAGGACGCGTTCGGTGGCTTTGTCATAGGCTCTTCGGTTCTATTCCAAAG
>CAKNXH010045191.1:580-11425 GCA_932178445.1 Andricus quercusramuli
AGTAAAAAAATCAATTTTCTTCAACAGTCAACAGTTCAAAATTCAATTTTCAGCAATTAAATTTTTAGCTTTGTTCAATTTTCAATAACTGAAGTTTCATCTGTTGAAAATTCAATTATTATTTTCTTCAATGGTCAATTTCCTTCTATTTTTAATAGCTGAAAATTCAATTTTCAATTTTCTTCACATTTTAACAACGGAATTTTCCGTTTTCATCAATTTTCACTGCATTTTCAGTTTTCTTGAATTTAAAACAAATGAATTTTCAAATGTTTAAAACTGAAGAAAATTGAAAATAGAGTTTTTAACTGTTACAAATTTGGCTACTGAAAATTGAATAAAGTTGATAATTGAATATTCAATAGATAAAATTCTATTTTAGTTAAAATTCAATTTTCTTAAATTTTCAACAGTTTTCAATATTTAGAATATAATTTCCCATTTTAAATAAACAAAAAATATTGCTAAATATTCAAAAATGTTCTTTTCCTAATTAAAAATTTTTTAATTGAATAAAAGCGTTTAAGTATGGATTTATCAGGGATGACATAATTAAAATATATTTAACAAAATAAAATATTTTCAAAAAATAAACTACCGAATTAAAATAGAAGTTTAATATTTCTGAAATTTCCCAATTTCATAAGCTTGCACTTTAGGAATATTTCAATTTCGTGAATAAACATTACCGGCAGTTATTTTTTCATAATTTAAAATTTCGTTTCTCCGGTGAAACCCTGCCATCTCATCTACTAATTTAAAATCATTAAAAATTTGAAAATAATTTATAAAATCCAATTTTAAACTCCTTTAAAATGAACATTTACACTTAAATTGAAGAGCTTCAATGAAACATTTTTTGCGTAAAAGATTTTTTTTTTAATTTAACGATTGAATTAAAAGTTCAAAAAAAAGTTTAAACCAAAATTATTAAAAATTGCATTACATATATCAAGTGATATAAAATTTGTGATATTTCAAGTGATTAGATAGATTTTCTAAATTTCTAAAAATTTCTAAAATTCCCGGCCAAAAAAATAAATGTAATAATTTTCCGGGTTTTTTCAGTCCAACGGCCACCCTGAACACAATTTGTACAAAATATACTTTATAAAAAATATATGTACACTTTAAATTAAGAATTTAAATAATGCTGAAGATTCACTTAATTTTAATTTATATTAAGAATTTACAACAACAAAAAAGGACCCAAGATATCCAAAAATAGTATGATAATACTGATTAAAGTTACTTCTTCACTTATAAATAGAAAAGTACAGATAAAAATAAAATATCAAATAAACCTAATAATTCAAAAAACACTTTCGCGATGTGTTTTCAAAATTCCAGAATGTGATAATAATTTGGAATTTTACTGCCTAAATTATTTTTTTCTAAGATAAATTATATACAACTTTAAGTTGCCAGTTTTACTTTTCAATTTGTTTAAATGCACACACACTATTCATAAATCAGTTTCACATAAATATGTACAGCAAACAAACCCGAAAGTGGAAACATAACTTTTAGGAAATATTACTAATAAAATAAGTAACGACTATTTTTATCGACTCAAAACACTTGAATAATGTAGAGGTCTGAAAAAATTCCTTCTCTTTGTAAAAGTCGTTACTTATTTTTGTAAAGCTGTTACGCAAGCATTTTTATAGAAAAAAAAAGAAAAAATGCCACTGAAAGCGACTGAAAATTTATAAGAAGCGCGTAACAAAAGAGAACATAATCCTCCGATTTCGATGCAAGTGCATAACTTCCCGAAATAATTTCAATTTACAAATGGCCCTAATAACAAAAATACATGCAATATTGGCAAATAACATGACTGACAGTCAAAAGTCCTTCGACTTTTTTCCATGGCACGTTCCATTGAGCTGCCATTTGAAACTTTAATCCTAATCGAATGCTTTTGAAATAAATTTACAAGATTAAATTAATAAATTGGATAATAATTCGACAATAAATCAAAGAAAACCTGCATCGAAACTGTTTTGTTATCTCGAGGGGAATAATAGCAAATGAGCGTTTTAGGGAAAACGTTTGAATAAAGTTTTGTTCAGTGCAACTTGAACACAAACTGGTTAGTTTCATTTGGTTTTATGGCATGGATCTAGTATTTGGTTTCTTTGTTACTTAGCATTAATACACTGTTAACAAAGATATTAAGCCTTACGTAAGAAATAAAAAGTTTTCACCAAGTCTGGCTAGTTTTCGCCAGCTTATGTTTCGTTTACGTACGGTTCCAGGGTGGCCGTTTTTACCCAGAAAAAAAATTCCCGGTCATCACCAATTTTTTTAGCGAAAACACTTGTTATCGCATTTTTTCATTAAATTAAAAGAGGATGAAAAATGGTTTAAAGATATTTTAATATTTGAACTAGCTTTAATTTTTCACGAAAAAACGAAAAGATTTAGCATTAATTTTTACACGTAAAAAATAAAACACATTTTTGGAAGTAATTTTTTTTTTTAATAATGTTAACTGATTTTTTAATTATTTGTGACATTAAATTTTTTTTAAAGTAGATATAGTTACAAGATGCAAATTTGGAACTTCTTTTAAATCTCATAAATTCCTTACTGAGAATCCATCAGAATCCAATGATTGGATACCTATTAATTTGCCAAAAAATATTATTTACATGTAGCGACCCGTTATTGAGAAAAAAACTACTTTTTCCAAATTTCTGTTTCATGGATTCAAATGTTTATTTATTAAATTCTCATGCTAAATTTAACAGTTGGAAATTGAAGAAAATTCAACTGTTGAAAAATCAATGCTCAATTTTCTTTCATTTTTTATTTTATTTTATTTTTTTATTTTTCAAAGGATGAAAATTTAATGATCAATTTTCTTTCATTTTCAACAGTTAATAATTTAATTTTCAATTGAAAAAAAAATTGAAGAAAATAGAAAATTGATAATTCAATTTATAACAATTGAATTTTCACTTTCATTCAATTTCAAACAATTGCATTTTTCACAACTGAGTTTTCATCCGTTAAAAATTAAATTTTCCACAATTGAATCATCAAATATTGAAAATTTAATTTTCAACCGATAAACATTCAAATGTTGATAATGGAAGAAAATATATAATTGAATTTTCAACAGTGGAAAATTGAATTTCATTAAATTTCCAACAGTTAAAAATGCAATTTTCTTCAATTTAAAATAATTGTATTTTCAACAATTGAATCTTCCTCTGTTGAATATTGAAGTTTAAATTTTCTTCAATTTTCACTGCATTTTCAGTTTTCTTCAATTGAAAATAAATAAATTTTCGAATGTTGAAAATTATAGAAAATTGAATTTTAAAAATGTTAAAAATTGAAGAAAACTGAATTTTAAAAATGTTAGAAGTTGAAGAAAATTACATTTTTATTTTTCTTCTATTAAAAACAATTGAATTTTCATTTGTTGAAAATTCAATGATAAATTATCTTCAATTTTCAACAGTAAAAAACTAAATGTTCCATTTTCAACAATTTAATGTTCAGTTTTCTTCAATTTAAAAAAAAAACCTGAATTTTCATTTTGAAATTGAAGGAAATTGAAAATTGATTTTTTTTTTAATTTCAAACAATTCAATTCTCCACAATTGAGTTTTTATCCGTTGAAAATTAAATTTTCCACAATTGAATTATCAAATGTTGAAAATTGGAAGAAAATTGATAATTGAATTTTCAACTTTATTAAATTTCCAACAGTTCAAAATTCAATTTTCACTCAATTTTCAGTTATCTTCAATTTAAAATGAATAAATTTTGAAATGTTGAAAATGATAGAAAATTTAATTTTAAAAATGTTGGAGGTTGAAGATAATTAAATTTTCAGTTTTCTTCTTCTATTTGAAACAAATGAATTTTCATCTGTTGAAAATTTAATGTTCAATTTTCTTCAATTTTCAACAATTTTATTATCAGTTTTCTTCAATTAAAAAAAAAAACTGAATTTTCAAATTTTGCTGAATATTCAATTTTCAATTGTCTTCAATTTTCAACAATTGAATATTCAGTTTTCTTCAATTTAAAATAAATGAATTTTCAAATGTTGAAAATGAAAGGAAATTAAATTTTATACCATCAAAAATTCGACTGCAGAAAATTGAAGAAAATTGATAATTGAATTTTCAATTTTATTAAATTTCCAACAGTTAAAAATTCAATTTTCACTCAATTTTCAGTTATCTTCAATTTAAAATGAATAAATTTTGAAATGTTGAAAATGATAGAAAATTGAATTTTAAAAATGTTGGAAGTTGAAGATAATTAAATTTTCAGTTTTCTTCTTCCATTTGAAACAAATGAATTTTCATCTGTTGAAAATTCAATGATAAATTTTCTTCAATTTCCAACAGTTAAAAATTTAATGTTCAATTTTCTTCAATTTTCAACAATTTTATTATCAGTTTTCTTCAATTTAAGAAAAAAACTGAATTTTCAAATTTTGCTGAATATTCAATTTTCAATTGTCTTCAATTTTCAACAATTGAATATTCACTTTTCTTCAATTTAAAATAAATGAATTTTCAAATGTTAAAAATGGAAGGAAATTAAATTTTAAACTATCAAATATTCGACTGCAGAAAATTGAAGAAAATTGATAATTGAATTTTCAACAGTTAAAAAATCAATTTTATTCCATTTTCAACACTGAATATTATATTTTCTTCAATTTTCAACAATTGAAAATTCGATTTTCTGTTTTCTTCAATTTAAAACAATTATATTTTCAAAAATTGAATTTTCATCTGTTGAAAATTCACTCATCAATTTTCCTCATTTGTCAACGGGTGCAAATTCAATTTTCTTCCATTTTCATTGCATTTTCAGTTTTATTCAATATAAAACAAATTAATTTTAAAATGTTGAAAATTGAAGAAAATTTAATTTTCGCCTTTTGAAAATTAAAAGAAATTGATCATTGAATTTTCAACTGTTAAAATTTAAATTATTACAAATTGAAGAACATTCAAAATTTAATTTAATAACTTAATATTTACACCCATAAAAAATTCGTCCAAAGTTTTTTTTTCGAAAACGGGTCGCCAGTAAGAAATAATTAATATTTGGCAAATTAATTTATAATTTTTAAACGATAATTCCAACTCTGATAATCTCCTTTTTAAGTCGTTGAAAATCTATTCACGGCGATATAAAAGTCCGAAAAAAATTGGTTAAATAAATAATTGCAATATGGTTAAAATCGTCCACATAATCAAAAATATTTTCTCTTTAAAAAAATATCATTAATAATAATTAAAACGTGATACTCTTTTGTCGGAAAAATTATTTTACCTTCAAAGTATTATTTAAATCCTAAATAGTTTCGTTTCTAAACTTCTAAATATTAAAAATTATATCATTTTGAAACAATTTCAAGTTAGAAACATTAAAAATGGGGAATGATGTAATTTTATCGAATTTTCAGTCTTGAGCGTGGCGAAATACTGACAAAATAATGAACAAATTTTTCCGAAAAATTAAAATTTCTGAAATTTAAAATTCCCCTAAATACCGAAATGCCGAAAATGTTTATTTTTGAAATTTTAAAACTTTTCCATAGACAATAAAAGATTATTCCAATTAATAAAAAAAACTTTATTATCATTTTTTTAGGTAATTTGGAAATTCGACAATTTACTATTTTCGGGAATTTGAAAATTCTGGTTTTAAAATTTTTGGAAAAAAACATTTTGGGTAGTTTTATTATCTTTTGGAAATTTAAAAGTTCAATTTTCAGGAAATTAATGTTTCGGTAATTATTTTTTGAGTATTTTTTCACATTCGCGATTTTGGAAATCGGGCAAAATTATGTTATCGAAATGTGTTCCTTAAAACAAAACAAAAATCAACGAAAAATTGGAAAACAATTTTTTTAAATAAAAATATAGTATTTATTAATTTTAAAATTTGAATATCTGAATTGGGTCAAAAAACGAAAGTTTCAAGAAGTTTGGATTTTTTAATTCTGGGACTTAAAATACCGAACCTGCCCGATTTCAAATGGATCCGGTAATTTCTTGATTGAATATCTGGACTAATAAAATACTTTTTCAACTGCAGTTTATAATTAAATGAAACACTAGAAATATTTCAACTTTTTAAACAATTAAAAGCGTTTTTTAAATAAAAACTTGGAAAAATTTCCGGTTCAACGGCCACCCTGGTACGGTTTAATCTGTACAAAATATAAAAATTCGAACAAGAGTAGTTTTCACTCCATATCGTTCATATAGGTATGTATAAATATATAAATCCGTATCCGACATCGAAACTATCGACAACGTGCAGAATAAACTACAGGTTATTATTTACACATCTCTCAAAATATGGCCAATTCTCCAACGACTTAATTTGCATTTTGGAGAAAATATTTTGAAATCGAGACAATTTCACAAATTCAAAATTAATATTTAATTTTGAACAAATTCAATTTAAAATTGGAAAATGTTAAGGCTTTGTAAAATACTCTTCTTTCGTCAAAATTTGGAAAAAGTGGAATTTTCGATAATAGCAATCTTGTACCTATAAACTTTCCTAAACAAAAGCTTTATTTATCCAAATACTGCTTTTCATTACAACAAAAACACCGAACCGGTGAATTTTTCTTCTATTTAATTTAAATATACCTAATGAGAATTAAAGAACGTTGGGAATTTGCCCTATTCCTCTAATAAATCTCTCATAATTGTTCACCAATCAATCAATCCAATCAATCCAATCAATATGCGTATCAAAAACAAAAGAATGGAAGAATAATTCGCGAGTATAAACTCAAAAGTTTCCAGTCTAAACATTCTCCAGGCAGTATCTACCTCATAAATCTCGGAAAAAATTACGAAAATGCAACAACGTCCGAAGAGGTAATTAGTACCTTAATCTATAAAATCGATAAATATATATATATATTGTCTTATGAACGTTACCAACTAATCAGTATTGCAGTATTGCAGTATTCGTAGAAAATTACAAAATGCCTTTCCTACTCTTTCATTTTTCGTGAGCCATTCGCAAGCAACTGTTTCATTTACCTTTTGGTTTGGTTTTTCTTTTGCGCCCCCTTTTTTCTTTTTTTTTTTCTCTTTTTACTGGAGCATCAGCGATTGTAAATTACGATGAAGAATCGTGTCTTTGACGGCGTTGAAGACTACTTTAATGTTTTCCGTGTCGACTGCGGTGGTGAAATGATGGAAGAGCGGCTTTCGCGGGTCCCTTTTCACGGATACGAACATGTCGAGAATGAAATTCTGCACGTCCTTCATGGAATGTGAATCACCCTTAAATTGTGGAAAGTACCAGAGAACGTCGGTATCCGGTGATCTCACTTTCTTGTCGAGCAGGTCGGTTTTGTTCAGGAAGAGGATGATTGACACGTTACCGAAGATCATGTTGTTCACAATTGTGTCAAATATATTCCTCGATTCCTCGAGTCTGTTGGTCCGCCTTTAAAAAATTCACACTTGTTAGATATTTTCCTTAAAGTTCTTAAATCAGGGTGTCCAGCGATTTTTAGTAACGAAATTAAAGGTAATTTCCAGGTTTTCCAGGTCAAAAAGTCAAGTTTTTCCAGGTCTCCTTTTTTTACATCAAATAATGAAATAACCGTTTGAGAAATTCTCATTTTGAATTAGGATTTAAAAAATCGTATTTCCTATCTTTATTACTGATAATTATATTATTTAAATTTCGCATAGAAATGTATCAAAGTTATGGAAAACATATTATACGCATTAAACAGTGCCTTATTGAGGGTTACTACAATATCCCATTTTCAAATTATTCTAGATATAAAACCAACTATAAACCTAGGAGATTAATAATTTTAATGCAAAATAAATTTTGTTTCTTAATGTATTGTAAACACTTTTCAATTTCTGTTTTCAGGTCAAAAAGGTAGATTTATAAAGCAAAGAAATGAATTTTTAACTAAAATGATGAATCTTCATCAAAAAATTTGAATTTTTACTCAAATAATTGAATTTTCAACCCAAAACATTAATTTTCTACCAAAAAAGATTAATTTTCAACAAAGTACATGAATTTTCATCTAAAAAAGAAGTCAATTTTCAACCAAAAGTAGAAAAATTAAAATTTCAGTTCAATTGAATCAATTCAGTTCAATCAATTTTCAACCAAAAAAAATAAATTCTCAACAAAATAATTCAATTTTAATCTAAAAAAGGTAAATTTACAAACCAAAAATATAATATTTCAATTTGCTGTTGAAAAAGTGAATTAAAAGAAACAAGTTTTCAGATAAATTAATTAATTTTCAACTAAAAATATAAATTTTCAAGCGAAAATGGAATAGTTATATCTTCAGTTGGAAAAAATAATTTTTAACTAAAAGGAAACGAATTTTCAACCAAAGAAATTAATTTTTTAATAAAATGATGAATCTTCAACCAAGAATATGAATTTTTAACCAAATAGTTAGTATAATTTTCAACTCAAAAGATTAATTTTCTACCAAAAAAGGCTCTTTTTCAACAAAGCAAATGAATTTTCATCTAAAAAAACTCAATTTTTAACCAAAATTAGAATAGTTAAAATGTCAGAAAAATAAGTGTTCCACAAAAAAATGTCAAACAAACATTTACATTTTCATTAAAAAAAAAGATTTTTTAACAAAAAATAGACAAGTTTTTTACTAAAAAAACACGAATTTTCAACCAAAGAAATTAATTTTTAATCACAATTATGAATTTTCAACCAAAAATATGAAATTTCGACTAAATGGTGGATTTTTCAATCTAAAATTAAAACCTAAAAAAATTTCATTTTTAACCAAATACATGAATTTTAAACTAAAAAGATAAATTTTCCACCGGAAATAAAGTAGGATAATTTTCAGTTAGTAAAATAAATTTTCAACCAAAAAAATTAATTTTCAACAAAACAGTTTTCTTTTCAAACAATGGAATGAACTTTTAACCAAAAAGATCAAATTTCAACTAATGAGAGTACTCTTTTACTAAAGAAAGACGGATTTTCCACAAGTATTAAACTGTCACTGAAAACAGATCAATTTTCAACTTAAAATAAAATAGTTAAATTTTCAGTAAAACAGTTAATTTCCAATTAAATTAAAGTAAATTTTCAACGAAATAGTATAATTTTCAACCAATAAGATTAAATTTCTATCAAGAAACATAAATTTTCTACAAAAAATGGAATAGTTAAAGTGAATTTCAACCAAATACATGCATTTTGAACTAAAAAGATAAATTTTTTTATTCATGAGAAAAAATTTTGTTCGTGGTGTTAATAACGTTCCAAAATCGCAAAAATGATAGGAAATCCCAAAAATCCTAACTCACGAGAAATTTTTTTCCGAAAAACCAAAATAAAAATAAGATAAGTTTTGAACAAAATAGTTCAATTGTTGAATTAAGAACATCCGTTTTTAACAAAAAATGGAATAGTTACATTTTCGTTTCGAAAAATTAATTTTCAATTGAAAACCCTGAATTTTTGCCCAAATTGTTGAATGACGAAGCCTGAAAGAAGAATTTTCTACAATGCAGTTGATATTTCAACCCAAAAATGTGAATTTCAATTAAAAAGTTATTTTTCAACCAAAAATTAAAATTTGTAGTTAAAAAACCTAGTTTTTAACAAACAAAAAAAACTTTAACTGAAATGATGAATTTTTAACTGAAAAATGACTAAAGGATGAATTTTTTACAAATTACATAAATCTTTAACCGAATATTTGAATTTTCAAAATAAAAAAGATCAATTTTGAACCGAAAATGGAATTGCTACATTTTCATTTGAAAAAACTAATTCTCAAATGAAAGAAACCAATTTTCTACCAAATTATTGAGTTTTTGATCAAAAAAAAGGAACTTTCTACAATATATTTAAATTTTCAACTCAAAAATATAAGCTTTCAATACAAAAAATAATTTTCAATCAAAAATTGCAATTTTCAGTTTGAAAAAATTAATTTTTAACAAAGTAGTTTGATTTTCAACCCAAAAGACAGCTTTTCAACAAAATAAATATATTTTCAACTAAATAGTTAAATTTTTAACCAATTTTCCGCCAGAAAATATAACTTTTGAACGAAATTAATTTTCAACGAAAAAAAAAGTTTCAACAATAGTTGAATTTTCAAGTGAAGGTTTAAAAAAATTAGAAATTGCTCAAGTTAGAACATTAACAGTTGCAGTTGGAAAAATTAATTTTCAACCAAAAAAAACGGATTTTCAACAAAATAATTCAACTTTCAACCCGAGTGATGAATTTTCAAATAAAATTATGAATCTTCAACTAGAACAGTTAAATTTTAAACCAAAAAGAGGGATTTTCAATCACCCTAAAACGATGAATACTTTACTGGAACACTTGAATTTTCAACCAAAGAAATGAATTTTTAAACAAGATTAATTTTCAAATAAAAAGATTAATTTTCCATAAAAAAATACAATTTCTCAACAAAATACATAAATTTTTAACGAAATAGTTGAATTTAAATTCAAAGAAGGCAAATTTTCAACTAAATAGTTGAATTTTGAACTAAAAAAAATAATAATTTACAACCGAAAATGGAATAGTAACAGTGTTAGTTAGAAAAATTAATTTTAACCCAAACACAAGAGTTTTCAACTAAAACAATGAATCTCCAACCGAAATAGTTAAATTTCAAACTAGAAAGATGAATTTTCAACTAAAGTGATGAATTTTTAAACAAGAAGATTAATTTTCAAATAAAAAAATTAATTTTCCACAAAGAATGCAGTGTTTTAACAAAATAAATGAATTTTTAACTAAATAATTGACTTTTTAATTAAAGAAGACAAAAAAACGAGAAACATA
>CAKNXH010045193.1:0-24932 GCA_932178445.1 Andricus quercusramuli
TGAAGGGTCAGCGGAAGAGGTGCTCCACTTTCTCTCTCTCTCTCTCTGCTCATGTGTATATTGAGACTCTTAAAAAATAGAAAGGTCTAGTGGTGAGCCTTCAGGTACATAACAGAAATAGAGTAACAAAGAGCTGGGCACTGTTATATCCGTGTGGTCTGCGAGCCTTTCTTAACAGGAGTAAGTAAAGCAGGGGTCCCCAGCGAGGAAAATTTCTCGAGTTGAGCTCTTTTAATACTTGTAAATTGCTAGCATCGTTTCCCCCACCAAGAGTCTCTACTCTACTCCAAGAGTTCGGGGTGGTGGGAAATTCTATTCTATGACGTCAGAATTTACCACCACCCCGAACTCTTAGAGTAGAGTAGAGACTCTTATAGGGAGAAACGATGCTAGCAATCCACATGTGTTAAAAGAGCTGAACTCGAGAAATTTCCCTTCGCTGGGGACCCCTGAAGTAAAATGTGGTATATGCAGATTCCTTGTAAAAAACCAAACAACAAATCACAACGGCGAAATGTTGTACGCTCAATAGTTTTTGAACTATTGATAATTGCAGTGAGCCAATATGATGTTGTTATTCTCGCGCGTTCATGAGCATCTTGCGCGAACGAACTGTTGATGTCTTACTTCAAGTTAGTATGAGAATGCCTGTTCAGATTTTATAATTTCCCCTCCGTTTATTTTTGTTGAAGGTTTTGACTCTTTGGTGCAACTTCACACTTAAACAGGGTGCCCAATTTCTGGAAAAACAGGGAAAACACAGGGATTTTTTTTATGAGGAAGTCACAGGGAAAACACAGGGAAAGTCGACAACCGTTGCGCTTAGAGTTGTTTCTTAGCTCAATCTTTAGCCCGCAACAATAATTTTTAGAACTTAAGTAAGCTCCGAGCTCTTGCTTCAAAAAGAAACCAAGATGAATGAAAGATCAAGAAATTAAATATGAAATGAGATTCTTAAAATTTTTATCCACCAAAAATAGCTTTGATTTGACTGAATGAGAAACCAAAGATTGTAAGATTAAAAATTTTTAAATCTGTTCTGTACTATTATTCCTCCAGATGCCTTTCCTTCCTAAAATAATAACCGAAATTTGGTTTTACTCACTCAAAATATCTCGATTTACTATTAACATTGCGAAAAATGGGCTTCAAAAGAGACAGGGAAAACCAGTAAAAGACAGTGAAAACTATGGGAAAACTCAGGGAAAAGAGGAAAAGGGAACTGGTGGGCACCCTGTTAAACGAGATTCGAAAATTATCAAGTATCTTTCACTGGCAATAAAATTGCAAAACATTTCTCGAGGAGTTGATTACCTAAATTAAATGCATAATTTGCTTTGAATTCTGTAGAAGCCTCCTGAATTCTTTGCATTCTGCAAAATTAGTCAAGTTAGATCGACTGCTACGCTAGCAGTGAATGAAGCTGAACTTGCTTTTTGAATTCCACAGAATTCTCCCGAATTCCCTAGAATTTCCTTCAACATTTTTTCATTATAATTTAAAAAGTTTTTAATACTTTTCAAGCTATGAGAATACAAATTGAATTATTTGGTATTTGAAAACTTTTAACTTCTCTCAATTTCCTAATTATTTACCAATCAGTCAAGTTATGTCGAGGACTTAGCTTCCAGCGAGTGATGATGTAATCGATTCTTGAATTCCACAGGATTCATTAAAATGCCCTGTAACATTTTTGAATATTTAAAGTCTTTTTGAATGTCATCGAATGTTTTTAAATGTAAATTTCTAAATCCAATTCCGGGTAGTATTTCGATTAACGAAGAAATGAAAGAAGGCCCTGCTAATGTAGAAACTTTCCAAATTTTTAAACAAATGTCTATCGAATTCGAAGTCATGAAACTTAATTTTATTTCTGGAAATACCTTCGCTCGACTTTTATAAACGTCTAGTTTTTCGACTGAAGAATTCAAACAAGGGATTTTATTTTTTAAGGCAGATGACTGTTTGTCTTAAAAACGCAACCAAAACAATCTGAAGCCTCAGTTAAAAAACTGTCCAAAAATCTTCGGAACCTTCTTTTCTCAACATACTTAGCAATTTCTTCAGAAGCTCATGAGATTTCTCCGATAAAACCAGACTCTTCGTTGGATTATCTAGGTGAAAAATTACCTAAAAAGCTTGCGAAAGCGATGTCATAAACATTTATCAGATGTAGTTCATTATTTCTGTAAATAATAAGGATTCTCAGAGCTTTATTACTTTACAATTTTTAGAATCTCGTAAGAGTCTGAGAGTTTAAAAAATGATTTAGTTCTGTAATAAAAAATAATTTTTAAATGAAAAGTAAGATATAAGTAACTAACTTCACTAAATAAAATTAGAAGTTGACACTCATCTGTTGTTTTCCCGAAACTGACATTTGCATATTCACTGATACGACAGTGCAATCTCACAAAAGTTAATTTAAAGCGAAATAATTATGAATGATACCTCAGAAGAGTATACCAAAATATTAATAATGTACGGCGAATGTGGACGGAACGGGAATGCAACTTCACGAGAATGCGCATTAAGTTTTTCAAACCGAAGGCACCCTAACCCTCAACAAATTTTGCATATAGTGAATAGAGCGAGAGAAACAGGAAATTTAGTTCCTGTTCGAAGAGGCTATGGGCAAGGAGATGCAGGAATTTAGTTGCCTGTGGATGATGAAGACGCGATTGTACTTGCCAAAGGGTGTTGAAAAAGAGTAATCTCCGTGCGTATCCCTTTTTAAGAGTGCAAAAGTTGCACGAAAATTACTTTCCCAGACGCCTACAATTTTTTAAGTGGTTGCTAGGACGACATGCCAATGATCCAAATTTTGAAAAGAGCATTATGTCCACTTGCTCAATGGCCACCAAGATCACCTGATCTTACTTCTTGTGACTTTTTTTATGGAGATTTCTAAAAGAAAACGTTTATCAGACGCCGGAGCACACCAGGGAAGAACTTCTTAATCGGCTACAAGAAACATTTGCCTTAATTACCCCCGACATTCTTTGATACTTTAGTGATTTTTTCGTAACGATAGATTATGTTTCACATATCAAAAAACTTGAAATGTTTTTAATGTTGCTTACCTATTATCATAGCAAATTTTAAAATAAATAAATAAAAATAAAAAGAACGTAACATTCTTTAAGCTCAGTAGACTTTCTTTCTTGAAAATTTATTAACAAGTCTGAAATAAAAAAAAAAAAACTCTTATTCGACCCGAACAAGTCGTTCTTTTCCATTCCTTGCAGAATTTCAGTTACTTGTATTTTAACAAAATTAACAATGACTATAAGATTACAGAATGGAATGAACTTACTTTCGTGATAACTTATTTAGAAGCCTAAATAAGTAGTCTATTTGATTCGTATTTTGTGTCTTGAAGTGTGAAGTGAGAGTTAATCGGTAGATATGACAACCAACGAAGAGTTAAAATCTCTCTTAATATCAGTTCAAGAGAGTGTAAAATCCACAGGAGCAAATGTTCAGCGAATGACTGAAGATATTAAAGTGCTAAAGAGCTCAGATGAAAAAATGTTAGAAGAACTCAAAATCTATAAAAGCAGATGTCATGTCTTGGAAAAGAAAAACAAAGCATTCGAAGAAAAAGTCAATATTCTTGAAAAAAGCTAGAATTTATAGACATAAAAGAAAGGTCTAGGAATATTGTTCTCTACAATGTGAGGGAAGATTCGACTAACAATCAGAATCTTTCTGAGGTGGTTAACAAGATTTTCAAGGAAGCTAAAATTAATGTACCTATTGATTGCTTCGAAAAGGTGATTAGACTAGGAAAAAAATATGGACGAAGACCTATTCTAGATACATTTACGAACTCGAGATTTAAATATGAGATATTCAAGAATGCTAAAAATCTGCGTTCACTGAGGGTAACTTTCGCAAACGATTTTACTCTCGAACAAAGAGAAACACGCAAGAAGCTTCGAGATTACCAACAAAAGGTGGAGAGTTTTGGAAAGTCGTCAACGATTAAAGGAACCTGATTATTTATGGATAATCAGTATTTCGATGTGTCTTCAACGGCTAAGATTGTGGCAGAGAAGAGTGAAGATGGTTATCAGTCCGATGGTGGAATCTCAGTTTCTTCTGTAAGCTCTACTGCTAGCAGGAAAAGGGCAAGAGGACGCCCTCCAAAATCACAATCTCCCAGTACTAATTTTAATAAAAGAATCAAACATAGCCAAAAAGGAAATTCAATCAAAGCTTTTTTAACGGAAGCGCCGGGAGGAGAAAACTCCAAAACGATTCCAAGTTCATAAATGGTTCGCCGACAGTACCAGCAAATCAAATTATATTCTGGAATGCAAGGGGATTTAATAATCTAGATGACATCTATCAATACACTACTACAGATGACATCATTTGTGTGAGTGAGACATGGCTTACTTCTTCACCTCAAATCACGTATCCACAACTTAACATCGATTGCCAAGTTGTCTACAGTGCAGCTACGAGAGAATCCTCAAAAGGAAGAGCAAAGGGGGGTCTACTCATCATCAGCAATGCAAACAAATATAAAATGGAAACGATATGTGCGGCAGAGGATTGTATTTTTGTTAAACTCGAAGGTAATAGTTTTAATATAGTTATTGGATCAATATATTCTAGCCCTAATTCTAGTTTTGACAATTTTCTGCGCAATATAAATGAAATAATCTTTGACCTGTCAATGAAATACCCGGAATACTCGATCATTGTGGGGGAGGGGGGTATTTTAACGGTAAAACTGGAGAAATGAATCAATTAGAGGTGGAGACTCTCTGTAACAATGTAAATTTGTATGACGTAAGAACAAGTCTATTCGCTGATTGGGACGATAGGGGAAAACAAATGGTAGAAAGCTTTTCAAAAAATAGGTTTTTTGTTCTGAATGGGAGAACTAAAAGCGACTGCCCAGCTCAATGTACATTCCTAAGAGAAAAAAGTTCTTCAATTATAGATTTTGCCTGGCTTAATAGTGTGGGAATTCAGTCAATAGAGGATTTCCAAGTGCTAAGGGTTCCAACTCGATCGGATCATTTTCCTGTAGCGTTGACGCTATTAGATCACTCGAGTTTAAATTTTGCGAACCATTCAAGCATCCCCCTTTTTAAGTGGAATAATCACTTTGCTGATAAATATCAAGAAATTATTCAGTACTCTCCAAATAAGAACTCTGCAATGTTGTAGATAGATGACCTTTCAAACAATTTAATTAATGCAATTAAAGAGACAGCGACAGAACTTAACATGACTGTAAAACCGACTAAAAAACTGAGTCGTTCGAAGCCATGGTTTGATGCACAATGCAGAAAGAGTAAAAAAGAGCTAAAACAAGTACTTATGAATTGTGAACAACAAAAATTCAATCCTGATGCTGTGTCGATTTATTCGAATTGTAAAAAAGTGCATGCAAAATTATTAGATTCCAAGAAGGAAGGTTACAAGAACTCCTTATTCGATTTTCTAGCGAATACAATCGACTCTAAACAATTCTGGAAGATAGTAAATAGCTATAATTTTAAACCTACGTATAAAGATGATATAGACTTAATCATATGGGAACAGTACTTGAAATCTCTTTACATAGTTCGGGATCCAAATTCTTACTTGATAACGATTAATAATTTTCGAAATCCTTATCTTGATTCACATATAACTCTTGAGGAAACTATCTCAAGCTTGAAACAGTCAAAAAATGGTAAGACCCCTTGTCCGCATGGCATTAGCTATGATTTTTTTAAAAATTTGCCTGGCAATCTGATGTTCTAATTAAACTAGTTATTTAATCAAATAATTGATGAAGAAAGGGTTCCAATATCGTTGGTCTCAAACATTTCTTAGAATGATACACAAAAAAGGGGATGTCACTGATCCTTCTAACTACCGCCCCATTGCCTTAGTTAACTGCATTACAAAGATATTTACGCAGATTCTTTCCAAAAGGCTGACAGCTTGGGCTGAAGACATGCAACTCCTTCCAGAGTGGTAGGCAGGTTTCAGGAGGGGGAGAGGTTTCACGGATCAGATCTTTACCCTTAACGCAATGATTCAAAATCGTCTGAGACTGAACGGAGGCAAACTTTTTGTACTCTATGTTGATTTCAAAGCAGCCTTTCCCTCAGTTAGTCATAATATCTTATGGAAAAAATTAATCTCAAAAGGTTGTGGGTCAAAATTCATTAGATTAGTAATAGATTTCTACTCTAAAGCTAATATTGCGATCAAGGGAAATAAGGGCATCTCTGGATCGGTAGATGTAACAAAAGGAGTCATACAGGGGAAGGTTCTAACTCCAACAATGTTTACATTTTTAATTGCTGATTTGCAAGAATTTATGTATGCCAGAGGTATCAGAGGTGTATCTATAGACCATTTGTTGGAAATATTGCTCTTAGCTTACGCCGACGATTTAGCTTTCTTTGCGGATTCTTTGGTTGGAATGCGTTAGATTCTTGAAGGATTATTGGAATACTGTAGGATAAATGAGCTCGAAGTCAACACACACAAAACAAAAATAGTGATCTACAGAAAGGGAGGGCATGGGCATAATAAAAAATACCCACCTTTTATGTACGGAACATCCGAGATTGATATTGTCAAAAGTTATATCTACCTAGGAACTCCATTCACCCAATCTGCACTTTTTGTCGGGGCAAAAGATGAAGCTGTTCGTAAATCTAACCTCGCTGTATGATCTACGATTACTCTGATTCACAGATTAAAACTTAATTCATGGAATCCTATTGTTCGACTTTTCGATAGTCTTGTATCCAGCGTTTTAATTTATGGTGCACATATTTGGAGTCTCGGGTATTTATGTTCTATAGAAAAAGTTCCAACCGCTTTTTATAAGAGAATCCTGCATGTTCCACAAAATAGTGCTGGATATGCTATTAGATTAGAAACAGGTGCTTCCCATCTTGCAGTTCGAGTTTTTGGGTCTGGATAGACTGGGATTTCCTTTCTCTTGCCTCTCTTCAAAAGAATAAATCGACATGGATAAGAGCTTATGATAAAATGTTATATCTAGAAGATTTACAGAGAGCCCACACGTCCTCTGCTCTAATACTTCATCCTCAATTAACCTTGCGAGAAGGGCCTCAGAAATATTTAACTCTGTCAAGAACACCACTCGGTTTCATCAGAATTATAGCGCAATTAAGGTTAATAAATAAGTTCATACCTAGACTTATAATCAAGAATAAAACCTGCAGTTTGAATGTTGATGGTTATTGTGTCTACTGGCATGAGAATAGTTTTAATACAGAACCTGTGTACCATCTTTTAGTAGAATGTAAATTTTTTAATACTGTAAGATTTTCATGTATAAGCGAAAGTAGGGATCTGTGTGAGATAATGAATGCCTGGCTGAATATTCTAGACAACCCTGATAAAAATTCTCTCAAGAAAATGATTATGTTTGTTAGTAAGTTCCACGAATGAGCATTATAATTAATTATATAGTAAAATGTCTTTTGATTTGCTTTCGTTGTAAGCATGGTTTAAATCCTCTGGGGTAACGTTTATCAACAGCCTTTAATTTTATTCTTTATTTTTATTTATTAGAATACCAGTTAGTTTTAGAATTGAACTGTAACCTATTTGTATGAATCAGAAGATTCTAAAACAAATAAAGCACTAAGTAGTCTATTTGCTTCAAGTTTTATGATGATTTTAATTTACATAACATTTAGACTCTTTTAAAAAACAGAAAAGACTTCGGTTAGAACGAGTAAATAAAAATTTTATTGAAATTTAAGTCCGCAGAATTTGAAACAAGATATTCGATTTATGCATTGCATTATTTTATGAAACTGCAGCTAAAAATGAATTTTGAAGTTGAGATTTGCTATCTGTAATAATTTAGTTTAGATTTAGTTTATATTTAGTATTTAAATCAGGGGATTCCCTAAACAAGTGGCAGTGATATGCTTAACGAACTTCACGTTGTTTCGAACCTTTTGTCTCTGGTCTGAGGGCGCAGTCCCATGGATACATATTAGCAGAGTAGCAGATTTGCGGAGTAGGTTTTTCGACCAATCAGATGATTGCAGGGAATTTGCTAAAAAGTTTTCTGAAAAAGATAAGTTCAAGCCGTGTAAGGACTAGGGAATAGTGTAGCGCCTGCGCTCGTGATGTTTTCAAATATTTGAAAAGTGATAAGTGAAAATGGAATTTGGTGGTTAACATATTTTTCAAAATGAGTAATAACGACGGAAACCAGTCTGGGGTAAGTACTAATATAATAAAGTATAATATTCCTATGTCGTTGTAGATAATTTATTGACGCAATGTTTTCTAAAAAAAATCGTGAAGAAGTTCGGCTTATTTTTTCGGTATGCAGGTTATAATCTATGTGGTTAGCCTACAATAATTGATATTGTCTTTTCAAATAAAAAATAATAATTTAGAAACTGTTCGCTTCTGTTGTCAATATAATTATTGATTTTGAACAGATATAATAACTAAACCGATATAATAAATATTTTTTAGACTGTGTCTAGTCGTCCTGAAATATTGGGACAGTTGGAAAAGGGCATGGACTAGTCGTTCCAAAAATTCGGGATGATTAGACAAGTTTATAAAAAATATTTTGCTACTTATCCCGAATTTCGAGATGACGAAGGGACTTCGATTTTCCTAATAATGTCTAAATCGGATATTTTATTACTGCCTTCGGCTCAATTTAAAAAAAATGATACTTGTGAAAAACAATTTTTTAATTAGTATTCGTGTTCAGCAAGAATAAGTATATACCACAATTCATTTATAATATTTGTTAGTTTATTGCAAAAAAATGAAAAAGTGTGTGGCTGTATTTTATTATTTTTCTGAACGATTTAACAAAATCAAAATACTGTATTCTATTTTATATTTAAGTTAAATACTCAATATTATTTGAGTAGATTTGAAAGAAGATGCTTTTGTTTTATTATTCCTTTTTTTTCTCTTATTGGTTCGTTTTATTATTTAAATTTTGAAAAAAGCACATAAATGTAACAATAAAATGATAATTTTTAACTGATAACATATGAAATTGTTTGAGATAAATTTCAAATATTTGAAATTATATAATAAAATAAAATTAATAATTAGAAACCAATAATTTTTAAATCAATGTTTAATTTAATAATGAAAAAGACTTTAAACTTCTTTACTTCTGATAATAGTTTCAATGAAAATAATTAAATCAAAAAAATATGGCAACGGCCATACCACGCTGGAAACACCAGTTCCCGTTAGATCATTGAAGTTAAGCAGTGTTGGGCGCGGTTAGTACTTGGATGGGTGACCGTTCGAGAATAATACTACTGCGTTGCTGTTGGCGGTCGTGGGTGTGGTGAGCCCACACTTGTAGTTATTTACTACAAGAAACTATCCATCTAGAAACACTACCCGAATCGGGTAGTGTCACGCCTACCCCTAGAGGCTCGCCGAAAGGGAAACGGCTTAATGGTATAAAAAAAAAAAAAAAATTGTTAGAATCTATTACAATTACAATTTTTTAATTTCAAGGTGGAGTGGAATCTTTTAACTTTCTCAGTTTATTATTTGAAACAGTACAAAATTTTATGTCTTTCTTCAAAGTAAAGAGTTTTATATTTAGTTTAGAGCAAAGAAAATTTGACAGATTCCCTAAATTCCTCAAATTTTTTGGAATCTCTGAAATCCTTGAATATTTTTAATTTCCTGAATCGTTTTAATGTTCTGAATTCCCAAAATGTTTTTATTTCTTTGAATTTCTTTAATTACCCAAATGCTCTGAAAGCTATGAAATTCTCTGAATTCCCTGAAATCTTCGAATATCCTGAATTCCTTGAATATTAAAAATTCTCTGAATCCCTTGAATTCTCCGAAATTTGTTTAATTCTCTGAGTCTGCTGCATTAATTGAATCTTCTAAATTTCCTTAATGCTATAAAATTTCTGAAATTATCTGAATTTCCTGAATATTGTGAAATCTTGAAATTCTCTGAATTCCCTGGATACTTTAATTCCGTAAATATTCTGGATTCTTTGAATTCTTGAAATTCTCTGCATTCCATGACTTCCCTGAAATTCAGCGTAGTTTTTCGCCATTGTGTAAAACTTGATATTCCTACAATTTTCAGTATAACCTGCATTCTGTGAACTCTGTTTCAAGTCCTTCAATTTCATGACTGTATTGAATTTCTTTAATGCTCTGGAATCCCTGAAATTCTATATTTTCCCTGAATTCCTTCAATATTCTGAATTTCTTGAATTCTCTACATTTTCTAAATGCTCTAAAATCGCTGAGAATCGTTGAATTCACTCAAATTCGGGTTTTTTCTTAAATATTCTGAATTTCCTGAATTCCTCAAATATTCTCAATTGCCCAGATTCCTTAAGTATTTTAAATTCCCTAAATTCCGTACATTCCTTGAATATTTTGAATTTCATAAATTCCTTGAATTCTCGAAATCTGTGAAAATCTCAATTTCTTGAATTTTCAAAAGCCCTTCATTTTTCTGAATTCCCTTACATCCTTGAATATTCTGACTCTTTTGAATTCTTTGAATGTTCTGAATTTCTAAAATTCTTTGATTTCTCTGCATTTCTTAAATTGCCCAAGTGATCGAAAATACCTGAGATTGTCTGAATTTCTCAATATCCTGAAATATTTAACTTCTATGAATTCCTGGAATATTCGGAATTTCCTAAATTCTTGAAATATTTTGATTTCATAAATACCTTGAATTCTCGAAATCTGCGAAAAGCGCAATTTCTTGATTTTTCAAAAACACTTGATTTTTCTGAATTCCCTTACATCCTTGCATATTCTGATTTTTTTGAATTCTTTGAATGTTTTGAATTTCTAAAATTCTTTGAATTCCCTGCATTTCTTGAATTGCCCAAATGATCTAAAATACCTGATATTTTCTGAATTTCTCAATATCCTAAAATATTTAACTTTTCTGAATTCCTGAAATATTCGGAATTTCCAGAATTCTTGAAATATTATGAATTTCTGAAATTTCTCAAATATTTTGAATTCTTCTAATCTGCTAATCAGCACACTTTATTGTCTACCTGTCCCATGACCGTACATTTTACGGTTTACAGATTTGGACAAATAGGAGACTGCCAATAACGCACTGTTTTAACAAAAAACAAAAAACAATTTATGCAAGAGAAGACATTCGTATTGGCTGGCTTCTACTCCGCACTTCGCTAATATGCACCATGGGATAGATCGGTTTCGAAATATGCAGATTACAAATTAGCGGACTAGACAAATTTTTCTTGTGCTATTCATTAGGAAAAGGAATCAAGAAAAAAGAAACAAAAGAAAAGTTTATGTCCCTAATTTAGAAGAAATTAGATCAACTATATCCAAGCTTTCGTATTAAAAATAGGAATAATTCTCTAAAAGGAATGTAAAAAAATATATAACTTCTACGTCGATGTTTGATCGTCACTGGTAATGTTTATTCTGCGCCCCTATCATTATACTTACCACATTTCGAAATATGCAGATTACAAATTAGCGGACTAGAAAAATTTTTCTTGTGCTATTCATTAGGAAAAGGAATCAAGAAAAAAGAAAGAAAGAAAAGTTTATGTCCCTAATTTAGAAGAAATTAGATCAAATATATCCAAGCTTTCGTATTAAAAATTTGAATAATTCTCTGAAAGCAATATCAAAAAATATATAACTTCTACGTCGATGTTTGATCGTCACTGGTAATGTTTATTGTGCGCCCCTATCATTATACTTACCAACTGATATAAAAAGTTTTAAAAGTCACTTATTCACTTCTTGGGGGAAACAATTTTTTGGTTATTACATGAATAGCAGATAGATTTTATAATTTTTGTTTTTTCTTTAGTCTTATTAAGAAGTTTAGATTTTTATCCAATCTTATGAACAATAGTCTGTTTTGTTTCTCAAAAAACTATCTATAATTATACTCATTGTTTCTTATAAAAAAGAAATTATTTATAAACTATACAGTGCAAAAGGTTTATTTAATTAACCATCGACTGAAATACCGTATTAAAAATATCCCACCCTAAATCAGACTGTGTGAAAAATTAGGATGCGAATGAATAATGTACAAACAGTATTCAAAAAACTGTCTTCTCATACGTTAGTTTTGTCATCATAAGCTATTAACCACACCCTACTTATTCCTGAAATTATGTTACAAAAAAAACTTCATAACTAAAATACAAAATTAGAGAAAAATATTTATTATATTGGTTTAGTTATTATATCTGTTCAAAATCAATAATTATATTGACAACAGAAGCGAACGGTTTCTAAAATTATTTTTTCTTTCATTTTAAAAGATAATAGCAAATATTGTAGGATAACCACATAGATTGTAACCTGCATATCGAAAAAGTGAACCGAACTTCTTCACAATTTTTTTAGAAAACATTGCGTCAATAAATTTAGTACATAAACTTTGGAATTGTTCAAGAAATTATTTTATTTTTGTATACTTTTGCAAAAACTGCAAGTTTTTGTTTGTTGGTTAGTTTACCCATTCAGCTTTAAAATATGTTTTATAACACCGCACATTTAGTTTTTTTGTACAAATTATCTGCAACGACATAGGAATATTCTACTTTATTATATCAGTACTTACCCCAGACTGATTTCCGTCGTTATTACTCATTTTGGAAAATATTTTAACCACCAATTTCAATTTTCACTTATCACTTTTCAAATATTTGAAAACATCACGAGCGCAGGCGCTAAACTATTCCGTAGTCCCTGCAAGGCTTGAACCTATCTCTTTCAGAAAACTTTTCAGCAAATTCCCTGCAATCATCTGATTGGTCGAAAAACCTACTGCGCAAATCTGCCACTCTGCTAATATGTATCCATGGGACTGCGCCCTGATTGTTACGACTTTTTTTACTAACTTGAAGTAAGACATCAACAGTTCGTTCGCGCAAGATGCTCGTGAACGCGCGAGAATAACAACCTCCTATTGGCTCGCTGCAACTGTCAATAGTTTAAAAACTATTGAGCGTACAACATTTTGCCGTTGTAATTTGTTGTTTGGGTTTTTATAAGGAATCTGTATATACAATAGGGTGACCAGAAAAAAACACTTTTGATTTTCTTAGAAGTGAAGGGCAAATAACGGTAGTTTATGCGATTGTAGAAGCCAGATATTTTTATTTTTTATTTTAAACAATATTTAGAAGTGGCCCATCGCCTTTGAAGTTCTTATGTAATTAACATGCGTAAACTCAATTTTTTTTCATTCAAGATTTTAACCACGAAGCTATCCACTTTTTAATTTGAACTTTCAGTATGTTGTTCTTGAGGTTCTCAGAATCCACATAAAAACATTTTTTTAATTAAAAATTCATAAAAAGCATTAATTAGGGTAGCTTGAAAAGTGCAATCTTCACTGTTTTCTACTGTTTTCAAAGACTAATAACGGCTCTTATAATAGATACCTTATATTGAAATTTTAACAATATTTTTCTGGAAGGTTCAAGATCACATTTTCTGAAAAAGCAGATTAGGAAAGGTATAAATAAGCGTGCAATGATGAAAACAAATCTGAGTAAATTTTTGAAATTTGACAGGTCTACGACTTAAGCTGTTTAATTTTCGGGGCGGAGCGCTCATCAGCTCAGCCATAAAGGTCCATCACAGTGGGTCTTGACACCATAAACTCATAAAGCAGTCCCATTCTCAGCAAGTTTTTTTTAGTCATATTTCCCTTTTTCAGAAAAGTGGATAATTATAATTCAGGGGACTCTAACTAATCCTGTTATAAAGTCACATCGATGAAAAGAGCTGGGGTTGCACTTTTACGATCGACTCTTCACTTACCGAAATTGTCAGCTTTTGCAATGACAACTTTCAAAGACGATGGGCCACCTCTAAATATTGTTTAAAATTGAAGAAAAAAAAATGTGGCTTCTACAATCGCATAAACTACCATTATTTGCCCTTCACTCTTGAGAAAACCGAAAGTGTTTTTTTCTGGTCACCCTAATATACAAGGTGTATGATGAAGTGTGAATCACCCTGTATACTATAATTGTCTGGGAAAGATGATGTACATTTTGGTATCTATAGGTACTGGTCGAAGAGTATTTTCAACATCTAGTAAAAGGAATTACAAAGTTACTAAAAATGGTTAAAGCTTAGAAAGTTACAAAGGTGCTAAAAGTGGTTAAAAATTGGAAAATTAAAAAAGTCCTTAGGTTAATCGTGAGTTTATAATAATTATTTAAAGAGTTTAAGAATGTAACGCGCCTGGTTGGAAAGAAAGTATAAACAAGTAGCAATACCAAGTTCAAAATATATGGCCATAATAAACTGGACTTGTTGATAATTTAAGTGTAAATTGAGTTAAAAGAAATAGAGTCGTTAATGCGCGTGTGGGAATAGTATATTATATTAAATAACGCATGTAGAGAATTTAACCCTAAAAGGTAACAATTGCACAAAACACCATTGACATCGATTTCGTATACGCGAAGAAAGACATGTGAACGCGAAGCTAGATCTTTAAATAATAAAGATTTATACTCGTACTTCTGACTTACTGGGATAGGCTTAATATTTCGCATATGTTCGCGAAATTCACCGATGAAAATATGCGGATTTTGGAATTCGGAGCGTGGTGCCAAAATCGAATTCAGCGGGTGACGTACCGATATCCAGTACGTTAAAAGTAAGTTTAAGGAAGACGGTCAAAAGCGTTTGCAACCATTCTTGGTCCGGATGACACATGATTGCTGCTTTAAGTGATCTGCAATAATGCTCAATCATGCCGTTCGCGACAGGATGATAAGCGGTGATTCGAATACGACTGCATCCAATGAGTAGTTGCAATAAGGCTTTACAAAATCGCGGCTCGAATTGATTGCCTTAAACAGTTGTTAGAGTTTCCGTAGTGCCGTAACGAGAAATCCATTGATTGACGAAGGCTCGACAAACCGTAGGAGCCTCAGTGTTTTGAAGCAGAACTGATTCTTCTGGATAACTTAAGACTCTGGATGATCCACCCACGATCTGAGAAACACCAGTCGCGCTACGGGCAACCTCAGTGCGCATATCAGAACCATAGCTGAGACTACAACCAACTACTAGTGAATCTCAGGAGGATTCCCATGCTCGATTCGAGGTATTATTCAGGAAAATACTCATTGCACAACCCCTCGCCAAAATAAAACAAACCAAAAAATTTATCCGTCAAGCTTATAAGAAATATCTTAATTTTTTAACTTTTTTAATTTTTTATAGACCCCAATGGGTAGCCCTATTTATTTTTTTTTAAGAACAATCTGAATCAACAAATGGCGACACTAGCTACTCATATAAATTACTGATGACTGGAAATACATGTTCCCCAGCATTCTCATCAAGTTCAGCTAAAATAATCAGGTAAAGTCAGTGTAAAATCAAAATAACTCAATATTAGAGCATATTGGAGCAGACTCGTCTGCGGATTACGATAAGAAATTTAATTTTGAATTTAATCAAAAAATAGATAAACGTTTATTTTTCGGCCTACTAGCCGAAAAAAATTGACTTGCTTACACTTCCATTTTTGTTACAGGACTTACTTCAAACTAACCCTTAGAAACTAACAAACATCCACACCTTATCTCTAAGACCGCTCGCTCTTATCGCCTTGAGTTCCTCGCCTCGTAGGCATTTCCCTACTTTCTCGCTTTGCCTCGCATTGCCAAACTGCCTCCGCGTCTAATACCTAATACGTATCTGCTATTTACAATATTTACAGAATACTTATATTTACTGCCTCTCCTTCATTCTCTTCTTTATCTTACCCAACACCCCCTTCACCCAAGCTACTACCCTTTTGTCCCCTCATTCATGCATCAATACCTCCATACTTATCCCATTCCTTTCCACCTCCACGCACTTCTCCAACCAGTGCTCCACTCTTGCAATCCCTTCGTTCTAAAATACTTTTCCCATTCAACCTCCATCTTCTCACCCTCTCTCCTGCTCTCCTCCCACCAACACCCCCTAACCAGCTTACTTTCCTCCTCTTTGAAAAATTTCTCCGCATATTCACATGCCCGACTCCCTGCTAGAATCCTTAAACTCGTTCTCCTCGTCTCCCTCCTGATAATATAATTAGGCGTGTTCCTTGCCAACCCCAGTGTCCACTTTACATACCTCTCCTGTGTCCTATTTACCACCTCACTTTTCTTCCACCTCCACACCTCTACTCCATACAATAGCACAGTCATCACTAGTGAGTCAAACAATTTCATTCTCCTTCCAAAATAATCTGCGAATAACTTCTTTCTCAATCCCATACCTACCTCATCACCACATTTGCCCTTATCACTCTCTCTTATGTGACCATCCACTCCCCTATTTCTCCGAAACAAGAAACCCAGATACAAAAACTCTTTCAGCGCCTGCACCGCCTTTCCCTTCCACTTCCACTTTCCTCCCTTCCTTTTCTGAACACCATAACCTTGGACTTTTCCGCATTCAGTCCTAACCTATTCTTAGCCAGGTATCTTCTCAAACTCTTCATCATCTCCTTTAAGGACTCCTTGCTTTTTGCCAGCAACACTATGTCATCTGCATACGTGAGTAATGAAATTCTAACCCCTCCTACCCTAACTCCTCTTGCCACTCCGGCCTATAGTTTATTTTCCATATCCGCGATTAAAACCCTTGCCTTAACCCCCTTTCCATCCACAATCCCTCCGAAATCCCCTCCCCTCCTCTTACCTTATCTTTCGTCTCTTCATATATGTCTCTTACTCTCTCGATCAGGCCTTTCTCCACTCCCCTCTCCTTCATCCCCTCCCAAAACTTCCCCCTATCCACCGAAGGATAGGCTCCTTTGAGATCCACAAAAAACGCATAAACTCTCGACCCTTTCTCCGCTAATTTTCTATCCACCACGTGCTGCAGAACGTAGATGATTTCGATAGTACTCTTACCCGCCCTAAAGCCCGCCTGCGTCTCCGGCAATTTCCTCTCCCCTCGACATCCTTGCGCTACCTCTCCGCCACCACCATCTCGTATACTTTATACACTGTATTCATTAGCATAATCCCTCTATAATTTTCCTGTCCATCCCTATCTCCTTTCTTATACAGTGGCACTATTAACCCTTCTCACCACCCTACTGGGAATCTCTCCCCCTTCCATTCTTTCTTCACAATCTCCTTCAGCCGTTCCCTAACCTCTTTTGTACTAAACAGCCACGCTTCGCTATCTACCCTGTTCAGCCCTGCTGCCTCCGACCTTCTTAACTTCTTTGTCTATTTCTCTATCTCCTCGTCATTCAACTCCTCCATTGCTGCCTACCTCGTTCTCCTACACCCATCAGCTGTCTTCCTTGAATCTGAGCCCTGAAATGATTCTTTAAAAAACTCCCTCCACTCCTTACTCGCTATCTTCTCGCTTATTCCCACTCTAAACTTCTTAAACCTATTTTTTATGTTTTACACGTCCCCCTCTGTTTTAACACTTCCCAACTCCTCTTCCAGATCTTTGTCCTTTTTCTGTTCATTCTTGTTACACATCAATATAAGCCCCTTCCTCATTTCTACGTACTCCTCCCTTTTCACAGTTCCCTCTTTCCACTTCTTGTTCTTCCTTTCCACCTTCCTTTCGACCCTTTTACATTCCCTATCCCACCACGGTTTCATCGTTCCTTTCTTCTTTTTTCTAAATACCTTCTTCTGCACAAACCCTTTCACATTCTCTTTCAAATTCCCTTATTTCTGCGACCGACTTCCCTTCAAAGCGTTCCTTTGCTAAATGCTCCTGATAATTCTTTTTCGCCACCCTCCTCCAGATCACCCTCTCCCCCGTCGACACTTCCCCACCTTGCCTTCCGCAACTCACCCCCTTTTCCACAATCCTAATCGATGATGGTCTGAATGTCTGATTCTACCCTCCCTTCCATAGCGAACATCTCCGTCTCCTCCCACCCTTGAATATTCATGACAACATAGTTTATCATCGATACCCCTACCTTACTGACATATGTGTATTGTCCCTCTTCATCCCATGTTACCATACCATTCGCCACTGCCCAGCCTGTACCCAACATCCAGTCTCTTAGAATCTCCCCTTTCTTATTTATCATCTTCTCCTTCGATTGCCTTTCGAAGCTCTCCGCTTCCCAGAAAAGACCCCCTTCCCCTCCCATCCTCGCATTGAAGTCTCCCGCCCAGTACCATTATACCCTCCTCTCTTTCGCCTAGCAAGTCTTCCACCCTTTCTTTAATTTCTTCTACCTCATCCTTATTGTACACTGTCACAAACTTACACGTTACCCCTCCTATCTTTACTGCTCTCATTTGCCCGCCCTCTCCGCCATGAATTTCTTCCTTTAGTCCATCCCTAACCCCGTTATATTAGGTGTACAAATAAGTTCTACCCGATGGAAGACAGTCTTTTTATTATTTATAAAAATCTAACGAAATGCAAGTATTATTTAATATAGAGGCCATTGGCTTCTACTACTCTTTACCAACGCTCATGCAATTAATGGATTCAATGGCGAAAGAAGGCTTGATCTTTTGACGCTATACAGTCATTCACCATTTTTCGCACTTCAGCTCCAATTTCAATTTGGTGCAGCTAAGCGGTTTTGTAACAAGCGAAAAAGGTGGTAATCGGACGGGGCAATGTCTGCAGAGTAAGCCGGATGTGGCAGAATTTCTCATTGCAATGTTACTCTTTTCAACTGAACCGTTTGGCGGAAAAAATCCAGGAAAAGAGATAATATTCTGGGCATGGACGAAGATTACAGCACGACAACGCTAGGCCACATAGAAGTTCCGTGGTCCGACAAACCATAGAAGAATTGCAATGAAAAATTCTGCCACATCCGGCTTACTCTCCAGATATTGCCCTGTCCGATTACCACCTTTGTCGCTCGTTACAAAACAGCTTAGCTGAACACCAAATTCAAATTGAAGCTGAAGTGCGAAAAATGGTGAATGACTTTATAGCGTCAAAAGATCAAGCCTTCTTTCGCCATGGAATCGTTAATTGCCTGAGCGTTAGCGCAGAGTAGTAGAAGACAATGGCCAGTATATTAATTAATACTTGTATTTTGTTCGATTTTCTTAAATAAAAAAAGAGTTGCTTAAAACGGGTTGAACTTATTTGTACACCTAACAATTCCCCCAATATCCCTTTCTTTATTCTTCACTCTGACCGCCACCTGGAGTCTCCACCTATGCCTCCTTGGCAGCTTTGGCTCTATTTTATCCTATTCCTTTCCCTCTACCTACGACTTTACCAGTATCACAACATCAAATTCCTGGATATACTCGTACCTCCAGAACTCCTCATCTTTCTTCTTTACCCCTGCTACATTCCAGTATAGCACCTTTACTATTCCACCACCCTGCACCTCCCTTTCCTTCCTCGTCAAATCGTGATCGATGAAAACCCCTCATCCTTTATCCTATTTTTATTTCGCGTTACCCCCAACTTCTCTTACCAGCTCTCCAATTCCACAACCGCCACTTCCTTCTCCTTCTCCCCTGCAGCCTAACTTTTCCTACCTTGCCTTCAACCCATCATACGCTCTGTAGCAGCGCTTCCACGTCCTCCCTTTCTTTCCCGCTCTTTAGTTTCGACCCTCTTATAACAATATTTTTCATCCTGGCTGCCTTCTTTTTTTCTCTCCATTCTCAATTCCATTGCCCTTATTCTTTCCCTATCCGCACTCTCCTTCTCTTCATTCCTACGCTCTCCCGGAGGGCAGGTCGGCCTCTACCTTCTCGAGCCTTTCTTCCGTCGTTTCCTTCCACACTTTAATCTTCTCTTTCATCTGCTTCATTTAACTTCTTTTTCCTTCCTGACCGACACCACCTCACTCCCTAATCCTTCTACTTTTTCCTTTAGCTCTTTCACCTCCTTTTCCCATTTCTCAATAATAACAGTAACAATAATCTTCACATATAAACAATTGTATGGAAAATATATAAAATAAAGTATTGTTTATTAAGTATACCAATACAGTCAGTAGTAGAGCTATGACGTTACGAGAACGCTTACCGACAGATGGCGCACCGAGCAAGGTTCTGTTCCATGTTAAGATACTTTCAGTTGATGACGCAGATTACTGCAACGCCTACCAACCAAGAAATGTTCTGTTCCATGCTAAGTTATCTTCAGTCGGTAATGTAGGTCCCACATCAGTGGCGCCACCTATTTGTTGAAATACCAAATAACAAATTTACTTACCGAGTTGTGATGTCATATATTGGTAAAAATATCAACTAAGTTGAAATTAAAGAATTTTAAATTAGTTTAAAATCAAATTCGAAATCCTTTTTAACGTCCAATACTCAAGTTTATGTATAGAATTCTTGAAACTAAAACAAGAATCCAACGATCAAATTCGGACAACCAACACAAAATTCTCCTATTGCAATTTCTAAAAAGAAAAAAAGTTTTTTTCTTTCGACAAAACTAAAAAAGAGGCAAGAAAAATAAGAAGGCAACCAAGCAAATCCCCTTCCTTCTCTTTTTTATTCATTTCGTCTTTTTTATTTCTACTATTATCAAATCACAATATGAAAGCATTTATAACATTTACCAACGGTTCGGTGCTCATACAGCGCCCTTATCAAGGTAAGAAAAATTAGAGCAGGTGGGAACAGCGATGAAACAACCACGCTATCTTCTCGATACCTGACATCTACGTGTGGGTCAAAAGGCAAATCCATTATAAACACATCAGAAATAAGAGAAAGTCAAGATTCATGAAAACCAATAGCTAAATGTAATTAATCATACTAGAATAACGTTTGTTTAATTTATCCTAAGCAGTTTTAAAATTAATAGACAACTTATTTTGTTTTCTAATATAAAGTATTTCCGTGAATTCTCTCTTTTCCTCATTAATTTCAGTATGTAAAATTTCAACATTATCCCAGTCAAACTCATGGTCAACATCAAAAAACCCTTTTGCATGTCTAGCAAGAACACTCTTATAACGATGTCCCAAACGAACGATTTTAAATAGATGGGAAAATATGAAAACACGTACTCGATTAAGTTAAAAAGATTTTATTAAAGGGATAGTTTTTATTATGAACTCAACTTATTTTAAATTCAATGGATCTTTTTATATGCAAAAGTTTGGTACTCCCATGGGTTCAGTCATTTCTCCGATTTTAGCAGAAATAGTTGTGGCAGATTTGGAGGTCTTTGCTTTCAAGTAGCTATACTTTGTTTTGCCCTTTTACTTTCAGTATGTTGATGACACCTTATTATTTATTCCTCTAGCAAAGTTGCAGTCAGTTATCGATGCTTTTAACAGTTTTCATCCAAAACTTCAATTTACCCATGAAATAGAGAAAAATAATAAAATCAGTTTTATGGACATAGAAGTAATTAAATGATAGGATGGTAATATTTACTAATTGCTATAGGAAAAGTACATATTCAGGTCGAATTTTAAATTTCTTGTTGGCTCATTCTTTTCCAAACACAATTGCAGTAATCAAAAACTTGGTGGACAGAGCTCTAGGTTTGTCCCACGTTTCATTTCACAAACAAATTTGAATATTGTTAGTAATATCCTTTTCCTTAATCATTACCCACAAAATTTAATTGAGAAAGATATCACAATTAGAATTGAACAAATCAAAAACAAATGATCAGAAGGAATTGGGAGAATATAGTTCTTTTAATACTTTTGTTCTCCCTTCTTTTGGTCAAATTTCGAAAACTATTGAATTTATGTTCAAATAATTTAATATTTATACTATTTTCCGTATACCATTTAAAATGGATTCAATAATAACTTTTTTCAAAGATCCTTTAGATAAATTTGAAAAAGGTGTTGTTGTTTACAAGATCACTTGCGAGATCTGTAAGATGACTTACGTGGGACAGACTGGCAGACTTCCTAAGACTCGGATGGAGGAGCACAAAAGTGGTGTCTGTTTGGGACGTTGTTATAAGAGTGTTCTTGCTGAACATACAAAAGGGTTTGTTAATGTTGACCATGAGTTTGACTGGAATAATGTTGAAATTTTACGTAGTGAAAGTAATGAGGGAAAGAGAGAATTCATGGAAATGCTTCATATTAAAAAACAAAATAAGTTGTCTATTAATTTGAAAACTAATTTTGATAAATTAAACAAAAGTCTAATTTTTCTTACCTTGATAAGCCTGCTGAATGAGCACCAAAACGTTGGTAAATATTAGAAATGCTTTCATATTGCGATTTGATAATAATAAAAATAAAAAAGACGAAAGAAATAAAAAAGAGAAGGAAGGGGATTTGGTTGGTTGCCTTCTAATTTTTCTTTCCTCTTTTTTATTTTTGTCCAAAGAAACAAACTTTTTTTGCTTTTAGGAATTGCAATAGGAGCATTTTGTAGTGGTTGTTCAAATTTGATCGTTGGATTCTTGTTTTATTTTAAGAATTCTATACATCAACCAAGTTTCTATGATAAGTTTACAGTAGCGCTATCTATTGGCAGATATGTTAACTATCAAATTTACCAATATCCCTGTTTTACTGACCGAGTTGTGACGTCATATGCTGCTCGAAATGCCAACTATGTTTCAATAATAAGTTTATCGTGGCGCCATTTATTGGTAGAAATATTAACTAAGGTTCTGTTTTATGCTAAGTTACCTCTTGACAGTTTCTTAAAAAATTTTTGAGTTTTTCGAAGACAGTTCGAGATACTGGAATACTGACGAAACGTTTTGGGTTTATTAAATGGCCGTGGTGCCCTTTTACCCCGACCTAATCCATTAAACTTGAAAAAAAATTTGAGTTTTCTCGAAAATGGTTCGAAATACGCGAAAACTGATGGTTTATTAAACAGAAATAGTCCTCTTTTACCCTGATCTAAACCATTAAACTTTTTTTGGAAATTAAAAAAAAAATGAAAATTTGGAGTTTCCTCGAAAACGGATCGAGATACACGAAAACTGACGAAATTTTTCGTGTTAGAGAGACGTTTAATGTTTCACTAATCGAGTATAAGTTTCCCATTTACTCGGTCCTCTTTTGCGCAATTGGTTTTTAAGTTATTTTTCCGAATACGTACAATTTAATTAATTTCATAAAAAAAGAATTAGCCGCAAAACTAAAAGTGCCACTATAAATTGAGAAGAACTTACAAAATCACGGCCAGTATCAAACGAAATGGAATAATTAGGACAACTTCTTCCAAGATAAGTACTTCGTGTCAATTACTAATACATTTGAGGAGAAATGAAATTTCAGATTTAAAAGTTGAACTGTTGAAATTTTGATGGCATCATTGAAAATAAGATTGTTTTGCTTGTTAGGGTAGGGGGGGGGGGGGGGGGAGGTCGTACTATTATAATTCATGAATAAAATCAGGGCAGAACGCTTTGTTATTTGTTCCTTTCGTCTTCTCCCACGTTCATTTTTCTGGAACATAATGAATACCAACATTTTAAAGAAACAAGATTTCGAGATGGAAAACGAAGAAGTTCGAACAGTTCCTTGGAATTAATGAAAGGGTAAATGGTAAATTATAAAAAGACTTCAAAAATTTTAAAATCTATGAAGTGTATGGAAATATCAATTTTGGGGACATTTTCGGGAACTTTTGAAAGACATACACATTTTCTCATTTATTACGAATCTGCTGAAGGCTGGTGCGCTCCTCAGTATACAACACAAACCAGCCATGACTCTCTCGGTTCCAGTTCTGTCCCTACACTCCCCCTCCATTGACCGAAGTTTGTTGGAACTGACGTTATAACTAGACTTTCCACCTTACGACGACTAGCTACTTAATTTGGATATGATTTCAATGCGCAGAATACATTTCTCGCATCAAGTTGGTAGTTGGGCGTACGGTATACGCAATGAATATTAAAAACAATACAATAGCCTTGGAATGGACTAAGACTTAGATTGACGAAAGGCATGCGCCCGGTAAAGGCAAAGTTTCAGGCGCTGAATGGAGACTGGGTGGTTCGAATGCTAGAGGGGTGAATGATCCTAAGGAAAGAGAATTACGAGAAACTATGTGCGTAAGGAAGCTAGATATTTGATGTGTACTTAAAACAAAGAAAAAGGGATACAAATTGTGGAGTTGAATGACTGATTAGAAATATAGTCGGGAGTAGATAGCGAATCACATGGTAGTAAAGAGGTCGGTTTGATTATGAATGAAAGGGCAAGGCAGCATGTCAAAGAGCATGGATTTGTATCTTCCAGATTGCTGCAGGTTAGATTGAAAGTGGGAATGAGAACATTATTTATCATAGCGTGCTACGCTCCAGTTGATTATGAAAGGAGTGACATAAAATACGCCTTCTGGGACACTTCAAATGATACTATAGATACATGCTATCTTGGAAAAAGAATCATTCTACTAGGAGATATGAATGGATGGATATGAATGTACGTCAGGGTACGGAAAGGGTGCCAGGTAATTTTGTGGATCCAAAAACAAATGGTAATGGAGCCAGATTAGTTAGCTTATACTTAGCAAAGGGCTTGTTTATTAAAAATTCTTGGTTTAGGCATAAAATGATCCACATGTACACCTGCTGCAGAGGAGATAGCCACAATATAATTGACATTGTTGTTGCGGATGAAAGACTAAGGAAGGTAGTAAAAGATGCAAGGGTTATAAGGGGTTCTAAATGTAAAACTGATCTTTACCGTCTAGTCTCAAAAATGAACTTAGGTCAAGGTTGGAGAAGAAAGAGAACCAAAAAGACGAAACAGACGAGCATCAAAATCGAGAAATTATAGAAACTGGAAGTGCGAATAGATTTTCAGAATAGGATATACGAACACATAGATAAGGCAACTTGGGAGGCGCTAATACGCAATGAAGATATGGGGTAAAATTTCCCAAGTGTCCCCGCCTAAAATTTTGTTGTCGCCTATCTTATTCAAACTCCGCCAGATTGTAGTGCTAGTGGACCTCTTTATATTCTGTAAAGGGGGCGCA
>CAKNXH010045203.1:0-17631 GCA_932178445.1 Andricus quercusramuli
CCCTTGCCTCTCACCATCCATCGGGGTGCTTGAACTTTTGGCAACGGGACAGTAACAGTGATAAAACTGTCGAAAACCATTCCCGAATGCAGTTGGTTGACGACAGTCGATTTTGGATGTAGACATTACATATCATCGAGTCTCCACTGTCTACAATCCTCGACGTCATTCCGGCCGAGCGATAACCGCGTCTGTCCGTGCTTAATGTTCATTCATTAGGAAGGTTGATTGTGTTCATTTGATTTGGGTGTGTTGGTTGCTTTCGTTTGGGTTATTGTTTTTGGTCACGTTCGTTTGAGTTGGTTTGGTTGTCGTTGTATTTCCTCATTACCTTACTTCATTACTTTTACAATGGAAATTCTATCTCAGCAACAGAAGATTGAAATGATTCTCATTTATGGAGAAAGTGGCAGGAATATCAATGATGCTCTCACGCTTTATGATCAACGCTTTCTAGAAAGTGTTCCTTCACGCGCTTCTTTTTACCGGGTTAACCGAAACTTCATCACTGACGGAAGTGTACAACCGAAAAAAAGGAAGCGTCAAGTAACAATTACTGGAGTTGATAATGAAATTGCAATTTCATCTGCAGTCGCTCATGACCCTCATGTTAGTACTCGACAACTAAGCCGCGATTCCGGAATGTCTCTATCCAGTATTTGAAAGGTATTAAAACGTAATAATTATCATGAGTATCATATTTCACTGCATCAAGAACTTCATGGAAATGATTTTCAGAACCGAGTGACATTTTGTCAATGGGCGGTTCACCAGATACAAGGAAACCCGAATTTCTTTTTTCTAGTACTCTTCACAGGCGAGTCGTCTTTCACAAACCATGGTAACATTAATCGGCACAACATGCATTATTGGAGTGTAGAAAATTCACATTGGTTGCGTGAAGTTGAGCATCAGCGTCCATGGTCCGCGAACTTTTTAGAAAATCAACTTCCAATATTGCTGGAAGACCTAAGCTTGGAAGTGCGGCACAACATGTGGTTTCAACATGACGGTTGTCCAGCTCATTATGCGGCAATCGCGAGGGAAGTACTCAATCGCGAATTCAATGGACGATGGATCGGTAGAGGAGGTCCAGTAAATTGGCCTGCCAGATCGCCAGATCTTACGGCGCCGGATTTCTATTTGTGGGGTTATCTAAAGAATCGCGTGTATCAAGAAGTGCCCACAACTCGTGATAACATGATCGAGCGAATCAGGTCTGCTTGTGCACAGATATCACCAGACACAATTCGCAGTTGTGTGGAATCTTTCAAAGCTCAGATTAACAAGTGCATCGAAGTGCGAGGACACCATTTTCAGCACTTATTGTAAAATAATTAATCGAAATCAAGCATCCCTGTGGTGAGAGGCAAGGGGACTCACCGAAATCAAGCACCCCGAAGGGAATAGACAACTACTACGTCCGCGTCGTTATTCCTGGGCAGAGCTAAAAGTAGTATCAACAATTTCGTTTTTCGCAGTTGCAGCGCCATCTATCGCGAATCCAAACAAATTTTCCGAATAAAACTTACGTATTTCGTAAAGGAGAATCTGAATCTGTGATAAAAAATTGGGGTTGCCATTTGAAATTACAAAGTTACCCCCACCCCTGCCTCCTGTGGGGGTGGGGGTGGGGTAAATTTCAACAAATCTTTTTTTTCCTCGAAAATAAAAAGTTTTAATTCTAGACATTTTTTACGTAGGATGCGTATTTTTTGAGATATTTCGTTGTCTCAAGTTAAAAAAAACACCCTGTATTGTATTATCAACATACAATGGTATAGCTTTTGCAATATTGAATTATAGTGGGACTCTTCGTAAAATGTATAGGACAGACATAAATTATTCGCGAATAAAATGAATATGATGAGCGGCGCGGTTGGTAATTTGAATCCAGATGAAATAAGGAATTTTCCAGGAGGCAAAAATCAACCAATCTTCCCAATCAGTTTTATTGTAGCTTCTGAAAATTAGGATTCACTAAAAGATTCACGTGCCCGTACTTCTTCTCAGGAGCCTTTTCTTCATTTCAGGTACAAGTCTCTTCCGACAGGCCTCCCTCCTATGAAGCACTTGGATATGCACTTGCAAAACTCTGATATATTTGGCTCACATCGCAGGCAAATCAGAACCGGATTAAATGATCACCAAATGATAGACGAAAAACAAAAGAAACAACATTTGTTCATTATTTGCATTGATGTGGAATTTTGAACAATAACAGTTCAAAAATCGCTTCCACATGTCAGTTGTCTATTCAATAACAGAATTTTTCGATTGAAACAGATTCTAAAATCAATTGAGAATTGCGTCCTACAATTTATCGTTAACTATTTTATTTGATTCTGCACCACTTTTGCTGTTGTTGCAAGTGGATAATGAGGCTACGCGACTGCACTAAAAAATGAATGTGTTATAAATAAAGCACCGTAGTTAGAAAAATAATGAAAATTCTGTTAGAAGTTAGGTCGATATGGTGTTTTTATAAAAATCCCGTCTGAAAACTGTAAATCATGTAATTCCCTTAATGGTGAATATTTGAAGAAAAATTTGAATGGCTTTCTGGGGATTAGCAAAAGATTAAACAAAAGAAGCCTTGATAACCGTGATACATTCGAATTTAAATCTTTTTATTTTATCTTGATCCGACTACGAATTACAGAGAATATTACATCTTAGGTTATCTTTTTTTTTATTGAATTAATGATACACATGCTGTAGAGTATCTTCATTGGAAGCAACTTTTTTAAACCAACGTGGAAAGATTGGAAAACGCCTGCCTACGGGACATTCCTTCATTTCAATTACGGTCATATCCTCAACTGCACCGCTTATCATGTTTATTTTTATTCTCGAACTATATGCATCTGCCTTATATATTCCAAGAAGAATTCCAGTATACTAAATTATTGCAAAAACGACACCCTTGGATGTTGATAAAACAATATATTCTCGGGTTGGTACGGGCACAAATCTACTCTTTTCTGCTCTCAATTTAATTGATAAACCGGCAGGAATAACATGTCTTCGAAACTCGAATTGCTGGTTTGGATTTTTCTGGAGAATAAGCCGAATATATCCAAGTTTTGAAAGTGTGTATCCAAGTACTTCATGAAAAGAAGGCCTGCCCGGAGGAGACCTGGACTGTCTCGCAAAAGAAGAACAAGTACCAGGATTGCGTTCGACATTGGGATTCCGTTCAAGCTGTAGTGAATCGTAATTTTCAGAAGATTTGATAAATCCGAGAGATCAGCAGTGTCAAACGGCGAAACGGAAATGGAGTCGGATTTCGAGTATTTAGCCGCGAGTCTATCTAGTAGTGGACAGATCAACACGCCTCACACCCCAGTAACAAAAACGGTACAAACAGGCGTAACAAATACAAACTGTATAACAACGATCGCAATGACTAGGAACGATAATTTATGTAGCATCACAAATAAGACCGCCACAGGTTCTTTGAGCACAGTCTCAACAACTCGCGTTAAACCTTGCCTCTTCCCTCCGATCGATTTGACAAATGTGTCGTTTAACTACGCTCAAATTATCGAAATGTCAAACCCCTTCAATATACCGGGTCCGGTGGCCCCAGTTAAAAATAAGGAACCAAACGATATTCACCTGAGATTTACGGGCCACGTTATTCAGGGTACACCTAATAACTTAAGTAGAAAACCGATACCAGACTATGCAAAAGCAGATAGAGTAAAATCGCCACTCCCGATCCCAGACTTTTTCGGAAATCTCACACAAAGCGTTGCACAAAAAGAAACCCATGGTGCTATCCGTAAAGACCGAACAAAAACTCTTCTCCTAGGTACAATTTTTCCTAACACCACCGCCTCCGAATCTGAGACCGAAGACCTCCAAAACAAAAAGACTAGAAAAAACAGCCTCGGTCTGGATAGAACTAAATTAAAAAGATATAGCCAAGCGTCTTTCAATGAGAGCCAATTTGCTGAATTAATACACAAAATTCCACAAATCAACTAAGACGTTGGTGCAATCAACACAATTAATCGGTTGTTCGCAAGCAATCACACTGCTAATTGCATGAAAGAACTTGACCATTTCATTAAGTCTGTGGACTTGGAAGTTGAAGGTATTTTTGGAGATGAACAGTTTAGTACAGATGACTCCAATAATTTCTGGTAACATCATGAAGACAGGATGAGAGTTCAAAGTGCAGTTTTTGAAGAAAGAAGTAAAGATGACATGCCAACTCGTTTGCAACATTACTTAAATCAACCGTTGGCCAAACTCCAAAAGAACCAAATTTACTATTGGTCTAATCAAGACAGGGAAATCTACCCAACTCTCAGCACTATTGCCAGACAATTATTGTCAGTCGTTGCAACTTCTAAATTCTTTGTCAGGCAAATATTGGTATTTGCACTGATTGTAAGATCAGCTGGTAAAAATTATTTAAAAGATCGACGATATTCGTTCTAGCGGTCAAGCTGAAGATTAAATTATCATTTATAAAATATTCGCTGCGCACGAAAGTATTGTTAAGACAATTACGCTTTACATTAATTTGCTTCATTAGTTTTGTAAGTTTTGTTACTCGAGAACAATTTCTCGTCTCGTCCGCGCCTCTTCGCATATTTTATAATAATTGGAAAATGTTTACTCATGTTACGATAATAAAACTACGAAAAATGCACACATCACACTGTTGTTTTATCATAGCCCCTGTTTTTTTTTCACGTACCTGAAGTACCAATGATGAACTAAAATGTGCAAATTGCGGTGGGAAGCATGCAGCCAGTTATAGAAAGTGCGAGATTTTCACTCGAGTAATTGCTAGTAGATATAGTGACAAGGTCCTGCCAAAGAAACACGAACCCTTTGTAAGCGATCAGCCAGTTGCGCCTAGAAAACCAATAGAAAATGAGCCTATCCAGCCAAGCGGAATGTAGTACAACACAAATTCGACTCAGTATAGTGAAGCAGACAAAGAAACTACAAAAAAATACTAAAAGTGGAATGTCAGCCCTGACCTCTCATTTGGGGACTTGCTTAAGGATTTAATACATTTCCTAGGAAATATGAATGTAGATAAAATCCTTAGTATAGCAAAAACTACTGTTACAAAAATCAAATGTACCAACGACGGCGTGACTAGACTTAGTTATATCCTAGAGGGGGTTTTGTCTCTACTTTAGTGATGGAATATTCAAATGGCATTATAAAAATTCTATCATGGAATGCAACTTCTATCAAATTTAAAATTCATGAATTAAAAAACATCATCAGTGATTTGAAATTGGACATGATTGGTATTTAAGAACAGTGCCGGAGGAGAAGTTGTTCTGTTAGTCAAGAATGAAATTTAGCATAACGAAATTATCTTTCCAAAACTGGCTAACATTGAAGCAGTTGGTGTCGAAATTTCAGTCAAAAATAGTAAAATTGTTTGACTACAGGTCTACATAACGCCAAAAAATAATTTATGTAAAAGTGACCTAATCAAAATATTTCATTTAAACAGTAAAGTTTTTGTAATGGGGGTTCTGAAGGCAAGACGTCTACAATGGAATTGTTTTACAAATAATGCAAGCGGGATGGAACTAATTAATGCATGATTAGGCCTTGGGGTTTAAATTGCTGCTCCAGAACTCCCCACTCATTTCCCTAAAATTGGACGACCAAGTGTGCTTGTCTTATTCGTACTAAAAAACATTAGAAACTATAATAGACCTTTAACTCTCCAAATCCTACATTCCGATCATAACCCTGTTATTATTAATCTAAATACAAATGTCGTCTTAACTCCTGTCTCAGTGGGACGATGATCGTGGGGGTGAAGGCATAGGCTTTGGACCCACTCCGTCGGCTTGCGGGTTCGATATCCGCCTCGCACTCTGGAAGAGTCTCGGTGGCCTATGCGGTGAACACTTGCCTAGCAAGGGAGGTTCATCTCCGGAGAGTCGTGGTACCTCTAGAGGTGTGTGAAGTAATAGGGAAGAGATACAAGAACAATGTCAACCCTTAGGGGACACATTAGAAGCTTCCATTCCAACTTCTGTCTCGAAAAGATACGATTACAAAATTGCTAACTGGGATGGCTATAAAAAGCAAATCGATGAAAATATAAATTTAAATTTTGTATATAAAAACAAGATCCCAAATTGCAATAAAAGTAGAGGAACTTACTGAAATTATCAACGGAGCGGCTAGCAACAATAAACCTACCAAAAATGTAGAGCTTTATAACTCACCCTTTCCAAAAAATATTAAAGTATGTATTGGGCTCAAAAATATATTACGGAGAAAGTTTCAGCAAAATAGAAGCATCAAGAACAAAACAAGTCTGTCGAAAATCCAAAAGTTAGTTGACAAATTGATCCAAAATTGGAATTCTTTACAACTGAATAATACACTAAAAACTTCTAAACTCTCTGAGGGATCACTTTGAGAACTAACCAAAGCCCTCACAAAAAAGAAAATTAAGATTCCCCCACTTGCTAGTGATACAAAAATTTGCTATAAAACTGAAGGAAAAGCTTTGGCTCTTGTTAATTATTTCTCTTCAGTCAGTAAGGTAAATGAAAGCCTCGGTTCTCAAAATTATGAAAAAAAGTATTTAACACTGTAAAAAAATATCGAAAAAACATACAGATAAATTCCAACGAAATAGAATTAGTAACTCCCACATAAATGAGAAAAGCTCTAAAATCATTAAAAAAATAAGTCACTAGGTCATGATGGACTTACTGGTATTATGTTAAAAAACTTCACTCGCAAAGCTATCGTCATGTTAACTGGTATCGTGAATGGAATGTTCAGATTGAGTCATTTTGCTAATTTATGGAGAAAGGATAAAGTGATAGCGGTACCTGAAATACTCAAAAATCCCACACTAGTAACTAGTTACAGGCCAATAAATCTCATCTCTCAATTAAGTAAAATAGTTGAAAGAATTATGAGAAAGGATTGATGAATTTTTAATAGCAAACAACCTAATTATCAAAGAACAGTTTGGCTTTAGAAAAGGTCATAGCCCTGTTGATCAACTTGTTGCGTTGTCAAATCACATCACTGATAAGTTTAATAATAAAATGCATATTGGAGCACTTTTTTTCGATGTAGAAAAAGCTTTTGACACGGCTTGCATCAACGGATTAATATTCAAATTGATACATTATGGTTTTGCACCCTATCTCATAGCTCTCATAAGTTCCCATATTAGAAATAGAAAAATGTATTTCGCAATCAAAAATGTAAAATCTGCATGTAAAACTACTTATGCAGGAGTACCACAAGGATCGGTCCTCGGACCTCAATTATTCATTATACATTTAAACGATGTGCTTGAAACTAATCATGTTAATAGAGCTCTATTTGCTGATGATAAGACTCTGTTCACATCAACATACATAATAGATACCATCACCAATAGATTACAAATTGCTGCCAGCAAAATACTCACATATTTCAATGATATAATCCAATATATTTATATTAATTGGGCAGATAATGTAATCTATTTGGGTTGTTTATTCGACCGAAAACTTACTTTCACAAAACATGTAAACATATTGTCTCAAAAAGCCACGGGAAAATTGGTAACATTATATCCTCTAATTAATCGAAATTCAAGCTTAAATGTTAGTAGCAAACTAACTGTCTATGAAACGATAATTAGACCATGCATATAATCATATCTCAATCGAAAATTCGACTTCCGATGCCAGTAGAGCGGGTTGAAAATTCGATTGTCGACCCACTCCACAGAAATCTCAAGTCGAATTTTCGATTATTATCGATATGATAAAAAATTGTATGCATGATTCGGGCCGAGGCAGCGATTTCTCTCGTGTGATATCAGCCCTCGCTTCGCTTGGGCAGTTAACTTCACGCTTGTGAAATCATTGCCTTTCGACCCTCTTCACGCAATATACTATTTCACTAAAAATTCAAATGTTCTGTCTCTGTCCTAAGATGTAACTCCCTGAATTTTGAACAATCGAAGAAAAAAATTTGAATGGCCTTGTGTGGATTAGCAAAAGATAAAATAAAAGAAGCCTTGACAACCATGATGCATTTGCATTCGATTCTGATCCGACTACGAATTACAAAAAATATTATATTTTAGTTCTATTGAATCGATGATACACAAACTGAAGAGTATCTTCATTGGAAGCAACTTCTTTAAACCAACGTGGAAAGATTGGATAACGTCTGCCTACAGGACATTCCTTCATTTCATTTACGGCCATATCATCAACTGCGCCCCTTATCATGTTTATCTTTACTCTCGAGCTATATGCATCTGCCTTATATATTCCAAGAAGAATCCCAATATACTCGAGTATTGCAAAAACGTCACCATTGGATGTTGATAAAACAATATGTTCTCGAGTCGGCACGGGATCATATTTATTCTTTTCTGCTCTCAATTTAATTGGTAAGCTGGCAGGAATAACATATCTTCGAAATTCGAATCGCCGGTTCTGATTTGCCTGGGGAATAAGCCGAATATATATCCAAGTTTCGAAAATGCATGTCCAAGTACTTCACGAGGAAAAGGCCTGCCCGGAAAAGCCCTGGACTGTCTGGCAGAGGAAGATGAACTACGATTACGTTCGACATTGAGATTCCGTTCAGGCTGTAGTGAATCGTAATTTGCAGAAGCTCTAATAAAGCTTTTTAAGAAGTCTGGTTGACTTTTTCCTACTGGACAATCCCTTTTTTCATCTGGAGTCAAATTATGAACTGCGCCGCTTATCATATTTATTTTTATTCGTGAACTAGGCCCATCTGTCCTATAAATTCCATGAAAAGTCTCACTATAATCCAATATTGCGCAAATGTCATCATTGGATGTTGATAATACAATATATTCTCGGGTTGGCACGCGCTTATATTTATTCCGTTCTACTCGATATTTAATTGGCAAACCGGCGGGAATGACGTATCTTCGAAATTCAAATTTCTGGTTCCGATTTGTGCGAGGAATAAGACGAACATATCCAAGTTCTTCTATTGAACATGCAAGTACTCGACCTGAAGGACACCTGCCCAGAGGAGAAATGGCAGATGTTGTCCTGTCCCGAAAAGGAGCCGCATCCGGAGAAATCCGCTCGGGCAAATGTTGTTGTCTAGAAGCAGCAGAAGAAGAAAACAAAGGACCAGGTTCACGTTTATTATCAGATTTCTCATCGGGCTGTAAACTGCATTCTACAAGAAGAAATAGATATAAATATATCAAAAGCAAATATATCAAAGCTCATCCTTCGAATAGGACCGCCTGCTCTCGATGAATTTCACGTGCAAAGTGTGGCAACCTAACACAGAATGCATAGTTCTAATACAGTTTCTTAATGTTGGATTTGTGTAAAGTACATGTGAATCATTGTTCCTTATTACATCTTGTTTTGCCCCGGATTCTACGATGCGCGAAGTTGTAGGGGCAACTTTCGGACGAAGATTAGGAGAAGCGGTCTTATTCGGAGACTACCGTATGAACATGTAGGGTTGTCTCAGGAGTGAAAATGCTGCTGTTTAAACATGTAGGAGTTTCTCATGAGTTTGCATGCGTGGAATAAAGTAGATACACACTTTCCTTCGAAGTATGCTTGATGGTCAATATTCCCGCACGAAATTTTGTGCGGGAATATTATGATTCCCGCACACTTTGACTTCATCAAGAATCGGCCATTTTCTGCTCATTTGTTTGTGCATATACTGAGACCTTCCCTACAGTTTTGAAAAAAAGGAATTTTATACGTTCGCACGTATTTTTCATATTTTTCCGCGCCCCTTTCTATTTTCCCATGCTATTACATATTTTCCCACACCCCGTCCTTTTTCACGATTTTCCGTGTTTTTCGACGCTATTTCATATGTTTCCACGGCTTTTCCTATTTCCCTACGCTTTTTATATAGCTTTCCACATTATTCAATATTTTCCCACGCTATTTCTTTTCTCCCATGTTATTTCATATTTTCCCATGCTTTTTTCATATTTTCTCAATCCCCTTTCTATTTTCCTACGCTATTTCATATCTGCCCACGCCCCATCCTTTTTTTTCTACGCTATTTTATATTTTTCCACGCCCCTTCCACCTTTCCCACGTTGTTTCATATTTCCATACGCCTGCGCGCCTGCGCCCTAGGGAAAATATGAAAAAAGTATGGAAACATATAATAGCTTCAAAAAAAGCAATGAGCCTGGGAAAATGTGAAATAGTTTTGGAAAATACGGAATAACCTGGGAAAAAAGAAAAGGCGTGGGAAAATATAAAATAACGTGGGAAACAGGAAGCGATGTGGAGTTATATGAAGAAAGCATGGAAAAATATTAAATAGCGTGGGAAATAAAGAGACGCTGAGAAATCTTAAATAGCGTGAAAAAATATCAAGTAGCATGGAGAGAATGAAAAGGCGTGAAGAGATTTTTTTTAATATTTATAATTTTGGTTGGAAATTCATCTTTTTGGTCGAAAATGTAACTATTTTGTTGATAATTCGTTTTTTTGGTTGAAAATTAATTTTTCAACTGACCATGTAGCGATTTTATTTTTGGTTGAAAATTAATATTTATATCGAAAATTGATCTTTTCTAGTTAAAAGTTAATGTATTGGCTTGAAAATTCATTTTTTTGGTCGAAAATGTAATTATTTGGTAAAAAATTCATCTTTTCAGTTGAGGATTCATCCATTTGGTGAAAAGTTGAACCATTTTGTTAAAAATTCACATGTTTCCAAGATTCTTCATCTTGGCTGAAAATTTAATTATTCCATTTTCAGAAAATGAATCTTTAAAGAGGATGAATCATCTGCTCAATTGAACTCTTTTCTGGAAAATACATTCTTCTTGACATTCATCATTTAAGTTTGAAATTCATCTCGTATGTTGAATTCATTTCTTATTTCGTCGAAAATTATTTTTTTGTTGTGGCTCATTAATTTTCTTAACTAACAATGTAACTTTTCCACTCTTGGTTGAAATTTGACATTGTTATTGGAAGTTCATCTTTTCAATTGGAAAATTCATATATTTTGTTGAAATTTTTTTTTCTTGGTGAAAAATCAATCGTGCTGGACAAGAATTCATCCTTTTTGATTAGAAATGCAAATTTTTGGGTCGAAATTAATCTGATTTGGTTGAGGATTACACAAGCTGATAGAAGATTGAATGATCCGGTTTTAAATTAACTTTTTTGTTGGAACTTCATATTTTTCTTTAAATTGAATTGTTTGTTTAAGAATTAGACTATTTTCATGAAAATTGAACTTTTTGATAGAAAATGAAAGAAAAAACATTTTTTCAAGTAAAAAATTCAATCTTTTTGTAGATAACTTGTCCCTTTGGCTTTAAAATTCAACGATTTTATTGAAAATGTATATACTTTATTGAAAATTCATGTATTTCTTGCTGGAAAATTCAACTTTTTTGTTGAAATGTAACTATTTCGTTTAAATTTATTTTTGTTATTGAAAATTCAACTACTTGGTTGACAGTTGTACGAGTTTGCTAAAAGTTTATGTTTTCATGATTCACCAACCTAGTTGAAAATTCATCTTTTCTGTTGGAAACATATTTATTTTGTTGAAAATTCTCTTTGTCTTCATTGAGAATTAATTTGTTTAACTAACAGTGTAAGTAAATAAAATATTTTAAAGAAGAATATGGATAATAGTGTACTTCAAATTATAGATATTATGTTATATAGTATTATATATTTACCAATAGAATCAAGGAAAGCTGCAAAAGCGAGGAATAGAGTACCAACGGCAATTCTCATTTTTCAGTAATCGAGTAGATGAGAGTAAATGGCAGTAAATGATACTGATTCAGCGAGAAAAAGAATTTTCTACAAGATGTTTTTATGCATATCCTAGTGGACTTTTCGTATTCCACGTAGCCAATTTCGATTTGCGCCGTATACGGAGAGCCGCTAGTCACTATCTTACTCGACAAATAATTATTCATCTAGCAATAAATTTCCATAAAGATTTTCTGGTCTGTTTCCTTGTATATCTGTATGTTATAAACTGAATAGCGGCATATCAAAAATTATATCAACATACATATACAGCTTAAACAAAGTTTCCAGAAAAAAGATCTTTATTTGTACATATTTATCTCTTCCAAGGCTTCAATTGTTTCACATATTTATATGATGCTCACTGTAAAAAAATTTTCGGGAATTTTCCCGGAAATGTTCGGGAAGCTATTAACCCTAAATTTTCGGGAATTTTACCGAATAGTTATTAGGGAAAAATTCCGAAAAGATATGAAAAATTACTACAAACACGCTATTCTCATTTGTCCAGATGGCCTGCTCGAAAGCTTTCGGAAATTTCGAATCTAAGCTATTCGCCCTGCCGTTCCAAACTTTGTATCCTTTAGCGAATGCTTCATATAATCCACAATGTTCCTTAAGAAATCTAGAGAGAGGCACCCAGCATTTGTTTCGCTGTTTTTAAAATCTCTTCGGATTATAGAATACCACGGTAGAGCAAGTCGACACTGGTCTAGTCGACACGGAGAGGCAATATTCGGAGAATCCAAATTAATCACACTCCTTCGGCTGGTGGTGGGATTAGTGGGCCAAGAAATGTCGCTTCTTCGTTCTTCTGAAAAAATCAGTAATTTTTATAATGTATATAAGTGGGACGACGGTCGTGGGGGTTAAAGCGTAGGCTTTGGACCCACCCCGTCGCGTCGGCTTGCGGGTTCGATTCCCGCCTCGCACGTTGGAAGAGCCTCGGTGGCTCATGCGGTGAACACTAGCCTAGCAAAGGAATTGTTCATCTCCGGAGAGTCGTGTGACCGGTACCTCTAGAGAAAAAGGTTCTCTAATTACTGAAGGCTGCTGCTCTTGGTGGTTCGGAACCCACCTTTAACTGTAGGTCCCCCTCCCACCACCAAGTAAGTGCGTGAGAGTGTATGTAAACGACTAGGGAAGAGATCAAAGAAAAATTTAAACCCTTAGGGGACACGTTAGAAGCTTCCATTCAATTCCAATATAATGTATATACATTTAAAAACATATTCTTTTCGTAACATATTCTGCTGAAAACCGTTTTTATCAACCGATTCCCATTCTACACCACCGGGTAATATCAACAGCTGCACGAGTCCATTAGTGTATAATTATTGCAAAAGTTGAAACTCGTCTATCTCTATACCGTTCTCCTCAAGAACAACCTGTGCATATTAAACGCAAAGAATTTCAGTAGACTGTACTGCGGGGGTATATACGTAAAATTTCTAGTAGTTTTCCTAATTTTATTTTCTTGTAGTCACACATTTGAAGACCATCTACAACAACTATCTTAACAAAACTGAAATGGCAATTAATTAAATTACCTTGTACGAAGCACTTGCTGGGATGGTTAATTTTATACAAGCTGAGCGATGATTTCGTCAATGCTTTCACCAACAACGAGGCTCCACTTCTCTCGTCTTGGACCGGTGACTTTGAAGATAGAGATATCTATAAATGAAATACTTAATTTTTAAGTTCAAAAAATAATTTAAAAAAAAATTCAATAAAATAGTTGAATTTTCATAGATTAAATGAATTTGCAACTAAAAAAAATTGTATGAAAACATGAAATAGTTCAATTTTCAACAAAAAGATAAGTTTTCAAACAAGAAGGATTAAATTTCAACCAAAATTGAAGTGATGGAATTTTCAGATAGAAAAATTGAATTCCCTACAATATAGTTCAATTGACAACAAAAAAGAACATTTTCAACAACAAAAAAAAAATGTTTCCAACCAAAAATGGAACAGTTAAATTTTTTGGTAAAAAAATTAATTTTCAATAAAAAAAGCGAAATTTTCAATAGAATAGTTGAAATTTCAGCCATGGAGATGAATTTTCTACCAAAGTAATGAATCTTCAACCAAAAAACTTACTTTTTAATAAAGAAGTATAACTTTGAACAAAGAAAGATGAATTTTCAACAAAAAATTGAATATTCGATATCCCAACCAAAAAAGATTTCGAATATTTTAATATTGAATAAAAAAGAGTTTAATTTTAACAAAAAAGCGTAACTTTAAATGAAATACTTGATTCTGAGGTTCAAAAATTAATTTTTTATAACAAAAATTTAAATAGATTAATGGAACAGATGTGTAGAAGCATCGGAATAATACACACCACAAACCCGGTATATCATGCTCAGGCAAATCCTACCAAACGGGTCAACCGTGTCCTTGAGACGATGATCGTTGCGTTTTTACAAGAAAATCACAAAGAATGGGACAAGCACTTTCATGAGTTCCGCTTTGCATTCAATACGGCCGTCCATGGGTCATTGCAAGTGTCACCAGCATTCCTTAAATTCGGAAGGAACCCGTTGCCGTATCGTCTGTTACGCTGACAAATAGATGTAGGGACACAGCTCCGTGAACCGAATCCTGTGGAATGTCTGGAACGAGTGAAGAGACACCTCGACACCTCGATCGCGCATATACGACTCAAGCGAAGTATTTTAATAAAAACAAGCGCGCTAGAACGTTTCGTGTGAAAGATCTAGTCCTAAAACCTAATAGGAGATTGTCGAACAAGTCTGACGATGTGGCCGCCAAGTTGTGTCCGAAATACATAGGCCCCCTCAAAATCAAACGCCGATTATATTCAGTCGTTTTTGGTTTGGTTTCTATCGACGGGAGAAACGCCGGTAAGGAACACATTAGATACCTTGAACCCTTTGTTGAAGACATACCAGAGCTCCCTTCGGATGATGAGGAAAACTCCCACCTAAAATAAAGACTAACGAGCAGCTTATAAATGATATCCATTTTTGTGCCCTACAGCTTCCGCTACCAAAACCGACCGCTGTTGGCTGAGGGCGGGAGCCCCGCGACCGGCCTCGGTCAGCTTCCCGGTCGACACGGTTTGCTGGAAGTGTCGACAAAGGGGGGTGACGGTCACCAGTTGCCCAAAATGTGGAAGTTGGATAGGTCCCACCGGGTTCTGAAGGGGGAGAAGAGGCGGGAAGCGGGGCAGGAACTCACAGAGGAGCCACTTCTGATCCGGGCTCATGAAAGGGGCACATTCCTACAGGGCCGCCAGAATCCTTTTTTTGGGGGGTGCTCCCGCTGGCGACTAGCTGGTAATGCTCGACTACGCTTGCTAGCTGTCGCCAGTTGGGTCTACCTCACCTATTTCACATAATATTTTTTTTTCTCGATTTGAAACAAGACCACCCTCTTTCGGATTTGTGTCCATATTAAATGAACGGGATAACTTCCTTGTCAGAATTTTGTATAGTATTATTTTCCTTCCCAGCCATCTATTCAAGTTAGCATTAGGATTACGAGAAATTATAGGAAATAAGATGCGAATCGAATAGAGCCGCTGTGTACCTAAACGGTAAGAAACCAGCGAAATTAAGATTTTTATCGAATTCCGATTGCTTGGTGCTTTTGTTCCTTTCCACTCTATCGCTTTAGTTTGCTTATTACCTGTATAATGCGGGTCAGTATCATTACGACACAAGATTTGAAAAAAAAATGTTATTTCTTACAAAAAGTAATAGCGTTATTTTCTTATTCAGATCATAGAAGTCTGTTATTTTGTACACACTTAATTCATGACTTAAGTATATTTTAGAGATGAGAAATCAAGAAAGATTTAATTTGAATACCAGTTGTTATTTTGTACATACTGAAAAATGAATTTGTTATATGAGACAATTGAAAAATGTAATTGTTATATTGTACAACCTAAAAATTTAATTGTTATATTATACAATTTGAAATTTTAATTGGTATATTCTACAATTTAAAAACTTAATTGTTATTTCTAACAATTGAAAACATAATTTAAGATTAACTCTTTCACTATAAAGATCGATAGTGGGCAGAAAAAATTGACCGGCTATTCCCAAGATGAATTTCCATGGAAATTAATATGCAACTATTCTTGAGGCTACTGAATATGCGTTCGCCTTGATAATTTAAAATAAGAAATGAAAGATCCAATAAAGCGATTTAAGTTTAAAAAATTTTATCAAATTAGCTGATCTCTTTAAAACTGGGTACTAGGTGATTTTCCAGATCGCACGATACAAACTTAGGATAAATATTGGTTAATAAAAACTGAATAGATCAAACATGGCAACCGTTAATTTCCAAAAATTAAATTACTCAGCGCATTCTTTTAAAAGACAACGCTAAAGATTGTCTTCTCTTGGAGCGGAATACGAATTTTGGTTCAATGCTATACAAAAATTTCAGCAATAATGAATGAATACATTTAATAATTTTAAATTTGTAAGCAGATAAGCTGGTTTAGGCTTATCTCAATCTGAATTTGTGGTCGGAATTCACAAATTTGAAGGACTATATTCAATATACCCGAACAATATATAATAATTTAGCGGATTTTCGTCAATATAATTTTTTAATCATGAAAAAGGTTGTCTAAGGTAATACGATATGAAATTTAATGTTTCAAATTCAAGTAATTAAGGTCAGAAAAGACATGATGTTTACTAAGGACTGCACTACGAAGTGTTGAACTTCAAGATATCTGTAGACGACAAGTCTTCTTTTTCTTTCCCTTCTGCTGTAATTGGTGAGTACCTGTATATTATACTTTGTCTTATAAAAATTAATCGTTGATGACTGGATTATTCACAGCCCTGTTATTTATTAGATTATGCATGAATGTGCTGATGCATAAAAGTCTAGTAGTTTAATGAAAAATTTAATTTTTACACAAAATTTTGTAATTTAATTTTACTCATTACGCGTCCATAATTGAGGCTGCGGATGTTATTTCGTATTCGGTTGAATGCCGTTATGCTTTGCGACGTAAAATGAAAGGTGAAGCGCGACTTGGTCTAAAATTTTTTGATATATTATATGTGCCACATTCATTTATAACATTTCCATAGTGAAGAGAAAAAGACGAATGTGGAGTGAGAAGTTTTAGCAATTACTTTTCGACAATTTCTTCTATTTCAGAATTGGTAAGTATATAAATATACTCAAAAACTTAAATACCGAATCAGCGATTAAATGTAATGCTCGATATTCATGTAAGAATTTTTATTAAAATGATCTTGAACAAAATTGTGCTCTGATTTTAGTAGCGGTCTCACATAATAAAAATAATACATTGAAGACAAGTTTAATCAAAATCTTATTCTTGTCTCGGAATCATGCGTCTATTTCTGAAGATGATTGTCTCACGAAATCGAAGGAACCAATCATGTCTAGTCAGGATTTCCTGGTATCTTATTCTACAGCCACAATGAAGAAGAACGCTGTCAGAATTTCTTCATCATTCGAATACAAATTTTGGTAATATAATTGCCAAGCTCGCAGCTAACAGCTATTGTCTATATCTGGAAAAAAAAATATTTATGTTAATATGGATACACCATTCAAGTTCTTAGGGGCTATCCCATTAATTTATAGTAGTCGATGTAACATCTACTGCTAAAAGTAGGAATGTTACCTCCACTGGAATTAACGTTGACAAGCTGACTGCGATTATCTCGAAACCGAGAAAGAAGAAAGTTCATCTTCTTTGAAGTTAATGTTGAGAAGCTGTCATCTCCAAACAGAAGGAGGAATTGCATCTTCTTTTAAGAGAAGGAATTTCATCTCCAAACTGCAGAAGGAATTTTATTTTTACTGAGTTGAT
>CAKNXH010045203.1:17641-31039 GCA_932178445.1 Andricus quercusramuli
ATTTCATCTCCAAACTGCAGAAGGAATTTTATTTTTACTGAGTTGATACTGGCGAGCTGCAAGCGATCATCTCCAAACAGAAGGAGGAATTGCATCTCCTTTAAAGAGAAGGAATTTCATCTCCAAACTGCAGAAGGAACTTATTTTCACTCATTTGATGCTGAACAGTTGTGAGCGATCGTCTCTAAACAGAAAGAGGGGTTGCATCTTCACTAAAGTTGATTCTGACATGCTGCAAGCGATCATCTCCAAAGAGAAGGAGGAATTGCATCTTCTTGTAAAAGAAGGAATTTCATCTCCAAACTAGAGAAGGAATTTCATATTCTTCTCGCCTCCACAGTAGTTGACACTGACTCCGCTGATTTCTTGAGCTACTTCAAGGGAAAGTCCATGGCCTTTTTGCCAAGGTGCCCGTCTCACGCAATACTGTTTGTCATGGAAACATATGCTTTTTGCGTCACTGGACTCCCTCGTCCCACGCTAAAGCACCAAAAGTTGCTATAGCATGGAAAGCTCGTAGCTATCAGCTATTGTCTATGTCTGAAAAAAAGTTATTCAAGTTGATTTGGATACACCTTGCAAGTTCATAGGGACAACCTCATTAATTTATAGTTGTCGATGTAACATCTACTGCTAAAAGGAGGAATTTTACCTGCACTGGAGTTAATTTTGACAAGCTGACTGCGATTATCTCGAAACCGAGAAAGAAGAAAGTTCAACTTCTTTGAAGTTAATGTTGAGAAGCTGCAAGCGATCATCTCCAAACAGAATGAGGAATTGCATCTTCTTTTAAGAGAAGGAATTTCATCTCCGAACTGCAGAAGGAACTTATTTTCGCGCATTTAATGCTGAACAGTTGTGAGCGATCATCTCTAAACAGAAAGAGGAATTGCATCTTCTTCTTAGAGAAGGAATATCATCACCAAACTGAAAGAGGAATTTCATCTTCACTAAAGTTGATGCTGAGAAGCTGCAAGCGATCATCTCCAAACAGAATGAGGAATTGCATCTTCTTGCAAGAGAAGGAATATCATCTCCAAACTGAAAGAGGAATTTCATCTTCTTCTCGCCTCCACAGTAGTTGACACTGACTGCGCTAATTTTTTGAGCTACTTCAAGGGAAAGTCCATGGCCTGTTTGCCAAGGTGCCCGTCTCACGCAATACTGTTTGTCATGGAAACATATGCTTTTTGCGTCACTGGACTCCCTCGTCCCACGCTAAAGCACCAAAAGTTGCTATAGCATGGGAAGCTCGTAGCTATCAGCTATTGCCTATGTCTGAAAAAAAGTTATTCAAGTTGATTTGGATACACCTTTCAAGTTCATAGGGGCAATCTCATTAATTTATAGTAGTCGATATAACATCTACTGCTAAAAGGAGGAATTTTACCTGCACTGCAGTTAATGTTGACAAGCTGACTGCGATTATCTCGAAACCGAGAAAGAAGAAATTTCATCTTCTTTTAAGTTAATGTTGAGAAGCTGTAAGCGATCATCTCCAAACAGAATGAGGAATTGCATCTTCTTGTAAAAGAAGGAATTTCATCTCCAAACTACAGAAGGAATTTTGTTTTTACTGAGTTGAAGCTGACGAGCTGTAAGCTATCATCTCCAAACAGAAGGAGGAATTGCATCTTCTTGTAAAAGAAGGAATTTCATCTCCAAACTGAAAGAGGAATTTCATCTTCATTAAAGTTGATGCTGAGAAGCTGTAAGTGATCATCTCCAACGAGAAGGAGGAACTGCATCTTCTTGTAAAAGAAGGAATTTCATCTCCAAAGTGCAGAAGGAATTGTATTTTCGCTGATTTGATTCTGAGAAGATGGAAGCGATCATTTTCAAACAGAAAGAGGAATTGCATCTTCTTTTAAAAGAAGAAATATCATCTCCGAGTAGGAAGAGGAATTACATCTTGTAAAAGAAGGAATATCATCTCCAAAGAGAAGGAGGAATTTCATATCCTTTAAAAAAAGTAATTTCATCTCCAAACTGAGAAAATAATAGTTTTACGTTTAAGCTATAATTTCAGAAATATCCGAGGTTTTTACTTGAATGCATCAATAGAGTTTTAATACCCATTTTGACACATCAAAAATCTGTCAAATCCACTATTTATACATTAATTTTTGACACAGGTCTTTGAAACCCTGCATAAGTGAAAAGCGGAAATTGCGATTATCTAACAATAAATATAAAATGACTTATTTTCGATTATAGTAATGAAAAACAACTAACTGAATTCAATTCGCAAATTAATTCGTATTTAGCAAGTCAAATTCTTTTTATCGTGGTTTTCAAGATATTCTATCTACTGAAAACTATCATGACTTTACAGTTGAGATTTGGAGTAAATTGGCTTACCAAATTGAAAATCCTAACAAGAAACAGATTCAAAGTGATTTTGCAAATCCGAATATATTATAGAAGTGGAAAATCTAAATAGAATCGAATAGATCTTCTACATCTTGATTTTTTTTTGGTATTTGACAATAAAATACGAATTATCTTAACCAAATTGATAAAAAATACTTATGAAGGGAATATTTGAAATAACATATCTCGAATTCGGCTTAAATGTTGTTCTTGAGTATTTAGGATATGAAAACGGGTTTTTAATTAGAAATCTCGTGTTTGAATTTCGTTCAGAAAATGGGTTATTTTTTGAGGTACCCAGAAAAACAAAACCGTTTTTCTTTCGATATCAAGAAGTATTAAAACTCGCAGCAACTTTGCGTTCGTTCGTAAATTCAGTTATCGACCTAAGATTAACCAAGATTATAACAGAAAATCAGAAGGCTTCTATTATGAAGGATTACGAAGCAAGCTTTAATAGCAACCGAAATAGGAAAGAGTTTCAAAAGATGGTTCGTAACACCAAATCTGTTGTAGCGGATCCAACAGAAGCGAAAGAGCGGATAATCCTTGGTATCAACAGTATTTGAAATGAAGATGAATTCTCTTTTCTATCCTAAAAAGTATTCGATTTTGTTGAAGATATGACAACTCAAAATTTGGTGCACACAACAAGGCTTGTTACCGCACTTTCAAATTCTGCAGTGCCATTCCTGATGAAAGCACTTGTCGATAAGCACTCGCGAATTTCATTTGGCATCATGCAAGTAAAGTATTTGCTTTCATAGCACGACTGAAATAAACAGCTACGATATGTCTGAAGTAGTTTCTTCAAATCTTCTCATGCTTGCTCTGAAAATAGCACAAAAGACAATCGAAGATAAATATCCTGCTACTTATATACTTGTTAACGCTGTTGATTTCTTCTGGGATTTTATCAAGGTGATTTTAAGAAAAACTTTAGCTAAAACGTATAGAGAAGAAAAACAGCGTCGAGAAAGTTTGATGCAAATACTTATTTTTTTTAAAGTGCAGTAAGCAAATATCATTGTTTGCTGATAGGTAGTATTTTTTTGTGTATATTACTATAGGATTTGCAAACTCTTGAAATCTGTACATGTACCTTGATCATGAGAATCTGTCTTTCTTTTTCTGTCATGCTTTATGATTTATAGAACATTTTCAGAAATTCTTCTAGGTACCTATACATTTATTAAAACAGTAAATATTAGCCGTCTCAATTTCAATTAATTGGTTAAGAAAAAAATGAGATTTTTAAGAAGTGTTTTATGTAATTAGGGAGATTCGGCAGGCAGATCGAGAGGTTTGAATTGGAGTCGTACTAATATAGTAATATAAATTCAAACAATGCATGTACCCTCCAGTTTCGAGTTCTTCTTGGGCGTTAAATATAGCGATATCCCTATCTATGTCGCTCTGCCGCATTAACTCTCCAACAAGAATACCTCCAAGAAGATTGTTCATTCGAATTTCTTCGTCCACAATAGCTTCTTTCAGTAGAACTATAATATAATGTATAAAATTGCATAGTATTATAAGCTTCCAGTGGGTTTCGAGAATATACCATCTGTTTTTGGTGATTTGTAACTCTTCTAATGACGATAAAAATGGTTGTGTATTATAATTTCTATCGGGTTTTCACACCCTTTCCTCTGATTATACGCATTTAATAAAAATATGAATATTTGAACTTTTAAAAAGAAGTTGAGAAGAATGATTAGGATTGAAGAATTGAAGAAGAATGATTAAGCTTAGGGGCTTTTCCTTTAGAAAACTTTATGTTAAAAAGTAAAATTTAGGTCTCAATTATAAAAATAATTGCTAATACTTGCGCAAGCACTTGCGCGAGCCTAATTGGGTATACTGGAGGACATAACAGTTTTTTTCACCAATAAAAAATGAAACTTTACTTTTTAGAGTAGAACAGGGCGAGGCAGCCAATTTCTTCTTATTCCCACAGCGTTAATTGAAATCGCGCCTCTTTGGAATGTAAGATCGGTTAGTTTAGTCCGCTGTACTTGCTGAAAGTGGAGTGTCGTAAGGGGGGAAGTAGCCAACAAACAGCAGATTATGCTAAAAAGACTAAAGAGTGAATTTCTTGTGGCGGCCCTGGACGAGGCTGCCCGAAGAAGGTATAAACTCCTTATGAAACCTCGGATAGCAGCAACGAAGATTACGTGTTTATTTTTCCGATTTTTTCCAATTTTGTTGTTCTGTTTCTCTTTTGAATTCCAATAAGTGTCCTTGGACCTAATGAAGAACTTATAGATTGTTTTAAGTCTGTGTACCATATGGTAGGCTGCCTCGCCCCGAGTTTTTACAGTTGAGAACAAAAATAGCGTCTCTGGAAAGGATTGTAGAAACTGTAATGTGCAAGTTACGTCAAAATTCCACAAGGAAATTTTGTAGCCAAAGAATCAAGCTTTCCAACGACATCATACAGTGTTTAATATCATTCCGAACAAGTGCTCTGCACTCCAAAATGTGCCGTCCTGGCTGCCTCACCCTGTTCTACCCTACTCTCAAGCTACTTAAAGGCAAAAGCCCAAACATTCATTCTAGAAGAAAGAAGAATGAAAAAAGCGGCTCTCTATGTAAAAAATAAATTTTATTTTTGACCTTTATGTTTCGAGGTCAAATTTGAATTTTTTCCAAAAAAGGGTTACGACTAATGAAAAGGGTGTGAAGAATCCTCTCAAAATTGTAGTATACAATCTTCTTTTTATTGCTATTAAAAAAAGTTAAAAACGCCGAAGCAGATGGTACTTTTTGAAATCACTCACCGCTTATTTTCATAAATGAAAAGAAAAATCCCACTGTTTAACCGAAAATTTCCTTAGAAAAAAAAATTGAGCTGTATGTGATACAGATACAGCTGTATCTGAGAAAGCTGTATCTGGTTTAAAAAATACAAAATGCCTCTTTTCCAAGAACTATCATTTTTTTCTGGCTTTTATATCCAAAGGACAAATATTTATTCAGAAAAATGCTTATTCTCAATGGAAAAAGCGTGAAACCCCCTGCTGAAACTGTACTGAATAAAACTTTTTTATGTATCCAGATGATAAAAAAAATTCTGTAAACTACTATCCAATAGCACAACACTTTGCTCAAGTTTGACTTAGATTGGACAACTTTGATTTTTGGAGTAGGTGTATTTGAGAAATTATGCCCTATATGTGGATTTAAATTTGATTTCATGACTTGACGCTAAGTGATTAACTTTTGCGCTAGCAGGTGAAGCCAACTGTAAGCTTAAAAAGCTAATTTATCAGTGTACCTAAAAATTTCCAAATTCTGGGATGGATTCCGCCTAGTTTTTGCCCCAATCGGTGGTTGAAAGATTCGCTTAGATTATTCGTCCGATGTGGTAGATGCCCAACGCATACCATCTGCCTTCTATTTCCCCAATATTGTTTTAAGTATTCCACGAATCTCCCCAACTTTCGTCGATCTACAGAGTCGTACTTTTTAATTTCATTTTGAATAATTTCAATTCCTTCGAAGAATCGGTCTACCGGTGCTAGAGCAAGATTTGAAGCCATCAAGAAAATCAGGTCGTCCAATTTCTTTAAACCAAGCTTTTCCCATTTTTTTCCTAATGCCTTGAAAGTAAAAACTTGTACTTCAAAAAAAGTATTGCAAACCTCATGTACTTGTATATGTATGAATCGTTGCCTAAAATTTTTGAAAAGAGTCCATCACTACAAAAATTGCCATACATAATTGTTTTTAGTATTCCTGGGTAATTTTATTTCATGAAAGTGTATATTCACAGACGAAACAATATCAAAACTGTACTTTTTTGAAATGAAACCAGCAGCCATGCATTTTGCAATTGGGGAAGATATTTCTCATCGTTTTCTCAACTGCGGGTTCAAAATTAGCCATTACATGGTTTATTCCGAATTTAAGGTTGGGACACAATTCCTGTAATTTCATCATGGTTGCCTCATATAATTGAGCATTCCGTCTGCTCATTAGTATAAATACTGTTCCAACACTCTATAATCATGCTATAATGAGAAACCTGTTCTGAAGTGCACTTGATTATAATTAAAAAATTCAAAATGAATCTTAAACCTTCAAAAGCACGTTTATTTTTGGCATCGTGGAAAAAACCCCTATTTTTTTATCGATAAGGAAAACTTGACAGAATAAAAATCACTAACATTTCATTTTATTTACTTTGTGAGCAAAATTACAAGGCAAAGTCACGTAAATGAAATAGAATGACATTCCAAGAAAATCAGAATTTTTAGCATAATATGGACAATTATTTTTCATACCTTATCCATGACTCGAATAACCACAGTATACAGTTGACAGATTTTTGCCACTTTCGGAGACACCTAAGTGATAATATATAAATAATGAATTTAGCTTGAAAAGACCATATTTTTTATGCAATTTATGTGATGAAACTTCATTTCGAGATTAGTGAGACCAAGTTGATATAATTTAAAACAAATTCTGTTAGTTTTTCATGTTAGTTAGCATTGAACAAAACTCATATCAGTTGCCTCAAATTGAAACAGGAAAATTCAATTTTGTAATTGTTAATTTTATTTTTGATTATTATTAAAACAAAAACTACGCGTCCTATTAAAAAATAAATAAGATCAAATTTGTAAATCCTTTTTCAATTAAACAACTATTGTCTTTTTATTTTTATTTTTTTTTGTATAGTGTGTTGTTTTTTCAAAATATTTTTATCGTTATTTTTGACGACTGAAACAAAAACTACGCGTCCTATCAATAAATGATTCATGACATATTTGTAAATCTTTTTTAGGTGAACAATTTTTTTTTTCGTATCCTGCACAGTTTAACCGCAGAATGGAAATTTTTTTTTTGGTGGTTAAAACAAAAACCGTTGATCTAAAAATGCTCGTTTATGAACTTTTTCTTTCTTTTGTTCATTAAAAACGTATTCCAAAACTTACTTGCTCATTATTATGAGAATGTGAAAATTTTAATTCAGAATAATCACTCCGAACACCTGCACAAGACATTTGTTCATATACGCATCCCCACAGTAATGTTCAACTACCTCAAAAGAAACATTAGTACGTTTAATGCAGCTTGCCTCAGCTATCTTCAAGAAAAACGGATAAACAAACTTCGTAATAAAAATAGTCACTACCTTCACTTCCCGAATACACTAATTTATATTCATAACCCCAAAGTAATGTTGAACAACCCAAAAAACAACCCTTAGTAGATTACGTAGCCCATCTCAGCTGCGTTCAACTGAAGCAGCTAAACAAGTTTCGGATTGAAAATAGTCACCCCAGACGCCTTTTTAAGACTATCGTTTATATCTTTAGCCCCGCAGTAATATTCAACAACTCCAAAAAATGACCCCCAATACATTCAACGATCCATGTCTTAGTTGCCTTTAACTAAAACGAACAAACAAACAATTTCAAATAAAAAAATCACCCCAGACACCTCCCCAAGGTTTATATCCTCATCCCCACAGTAATATTAAAAAATAAAAGCCCTATTACATTCTATATTGACTGTGTGTGTATATGAAATAGAATCTTAAGAAGATATTTGGGGTGCTTATTTTTAGCTTGAATTAGCCAAAAAAGTTTGTTGTAGTTGAAGAAAGCTGAGACGGGGATCGATAAATATACTGAGGGATGTTTTTCAAAAAGTTGAATGTTACTGTGAGAATGAGAATATTAACTTGATTCTTGGGGAGGTATTTCAGGTGATTATTTTTTATTTTTCTGCAGTTTCAGTTAAAGGCAATTTTTAAGAGATTCTGAAAATGTACTACGGATAGTTCTCTTTGATCGAGCATTTGTGCTGTAGATCCTGACGAGATCCTCAACAAGATTCCCCGTCCAAAAATAATAGCGGTTTACTAATCATGCTGTGTAAGCTTGTAAGTGGAAAATCTGATCGTATCATTTGAGACGTGCACAATTTCGAGGGCACTATCTGTGCACGTTTTAATTTCAACGCACACAGTTGGGAGAGTGCCATCTGTGCACATGCACAGTTGAAACACTGCCAAATGTGCACGTCAAAACTTAGTCGTGCACATATGGGCTGGTGAACAGTTGTACCACTGGCCCACAACGTGCACAGGGCGCGCAACTCAGATGACACATTTTTAAACATTACATTTCTTTCGTACGTGCATGAAAAAAAATAAATAACGTAAATCTGATTAAAATTGTTACTTTGAATGTTCCATCCATATACACCTCTGTCTCTTTGTTGAGCTGTTTTAGCAAAGTTGTGCTTGAGAATATGAGAGCAGTGTCCCCACCGATTTCTACAACTCCTTGTAAAATTTCTTTCAGCGACTCAATTTTGAAAATGCTTTTTGCTAATTCCGGCAACGTTTGTGGTTTCTTGTATTCATTTTTTCTTCGCTCTCGTTGTAGGACTTGCTTCATGGCACCCCAGCGTAGGGTGGTTGGCTTGCCTTTTTCTAGAAATCTGATATTACATTGTTTATTTTTTCTATTTTTGAAATGAAGATATTTATGTTTAATCAAATTCTAGCCGACGGTTGACGCCGATTTTTAATTTTCTCGTTTTTTTAAATACTTTTATTTTCCTGAAAATTGAGCCTTTAGAGGTACGAAAAATGAAAGAAATGATGCAAGAAATATGTCAACCCTCTTGAAAGAATGAACAAGATTTCTAGACATTTCTTGATTCAAAGGTTTTTACAAGCTTTCATGGCATTTTCAGTTGTGTGGGGTTTTTAAAAAGGGAAGATATATAAGGACATTCCAGAATAATTTCAATCATTGCAGACGTCTTATGTCAACAATTATTTATTTATAGTAATTTTTAAGTACATGCAGTCCGATAAAAATCATTCTAATACAGCATCGTGATCACTGATCAATTATTAAAAAATTTCTAGTCATTTCCGATTTTTTTCGCAGTCATTTAAATTTGACATACAAAATATTAAAACGACTTCTTTTTTTGGCTTTTTGAATGAACTTCTGTTTAAAATAAAAGTATGGTTATAGTGTGAAATATGTCTAATTTTGATATTTTCGCGTGAAAGTATAAGTCCCATCGTGCATTCCATCTTGAGAAAAATACGAACTAAAGCAGAGTGTCCGCTTGTGTTAATGTTCGTGAAAAAGTACTTATACTCGTTTAAATATGCTAACACAAATTTATTTCAGTATCTGCCTGCCAATTCGTTTAATTCGTGATGATTGAGGTTATACTCAAATCTTGCGCGAATACCGATAATGGCAGGACTATTCTTATGAGGTATAAAACGAGAATTAAATAAATTCAAACGAACGGAAAAATTTAATTCGCGTCCTAATTTTTTTACTGGTATCCATTCGGGAGCATATTTCAATTTTCATTATCAACTAATACTTAATTTGATAATTTAGACTTAAAAGATTCATTTAGAACTGAATCTGAGTTCGATTGATGAACCTAAGCAGGCAGAAAAATAAAGACAAGTCAAGTAGTCATCTGAATTTAAGGGTATGTAACACTGAACCTATCCCAACCTCACGGACGTTTCTTTAGCAACACCATACGTTCACATGAAGTACGATATTGAGTTGAAAATTTGGGAAACGTTGCGGAATGGGGTAACAATTACATTCTCTTGCGAGCAAGATGAGACACATGCAACTTCAAGACTCCTTCCTTGCAGTTCGTGAATAAAATACCCAAAAAAGTCTCATATTCGAAACCAAGTAAAGAAATCAACAATCGCTTGATAGAAACTAAGCAGAGCCGGGTAAAAGATGGTCTTCCAGTTGACTAAATACGTGTTTCTCAATAATTAATTAGTGCATATTTTACAGATAGAACACGGATGATTGGATAAGGTCAGGGAACATGTTCCCCAAATTTTAATTTAGGTTTAAAGAATAAGAATAACAAATTTAGAGCAGATTTGTAATAGTGACTAATATACATATGTACTCACTCACGTACAACGGTGTTGAAAATATCAATCAACATCAAGGTCGTTATTAAGCAGCATCGTTTCATTTCTTGTTTTGCCTCTGCGTTGTTTTCTTTATATTTTTCTTTAGAGCAAGAGTGTTCGCGTGTAACTTTTATTTTGGCATTAATTATTTCGACTTTACCTTTACATCCATGTCCATTTTTATTGGTACGACGAGTACATCTGTGTAATTAATAATATGACCAAATTCTAAATTATTGTACTTCTTATACTTGAACTCTCTCTCGCAGATGAACATTCAACGTATGTTTTATAGTACGAGCAAACATATACTGGATATTTTTTTAACTTGAGCCATCAAAATAACTCCAAAAATACGCATCCTATGATAAAAATATCCGTAATAAAAACTTTTTATTTTCGAGGAAGAAAAGCAACATTAAAAACATTTATCCCACCCAACCCCCCAGGAGACAGGAGTGGGGGTAACTTTGTCATTTCAAATGGGAACCCCATTTTTTATCACAGATTCAGATTCTCCTTTATGAAATACCTATGCTTTATTCGAAAAAATTTTTTTGATTCGTAATAACAACTTTTTATTTTCGAGGGGGAAAAGCGAATTTGAAAAAATTCAACCCACACCACTCCCAAAGGAGGCAGGGGGAAGCTGGGTTTTCGTTTCGCGAATCGAAAAAAAAATTTCGAATAAAACTTACGTATTTCATAAAGGAGAATCTGAATCTGTGATAAAAAATTGGGGTTCACATTTGAATTTACAAAGTTACCCCCATCCCGGCCTGCTGGAGGGGGGTGGGATTGGGTACATTTTTTCAAAGTCGCTTTTCCCCCTCGAAAATAAAAAGTTTTTATTACGGATATTTTTTTCATAGGATGCGTATTTTTTTTTAGATATTTCGATCTCTTAAGTTAAAAAAAACACCCTGTAAATGTACGTCCAAATGAAAAGGGACCATTTTGTTGTTTTTGTTAAATGAGGGGCACACCATTTCAAAGAAAAAAAGTGATGCATTGATTTCTCTAATTTTTTGTTATTACAGTGGTTGGGGTACAAAATGCTGAAGTCAGAGTGCTTTACAAAACTGGCAATATTTTGGCAAATTTTTGTTCATAGAAAATTGGACCACATTTTGACAACTTTTTCTCGGTTAATATTGTTTGGACCTAAAATACTAGTATGTTGAATATACCTGATATGTAACAAAGTCTCCTTAAGTTGCCATGAAGTAGAAACATTTTTTTTCTTTTTTGAATAGAATCGTTCTGAAATTTCTTTGGTCGCGCCTCAGCGGCGCTGCGCACAGTGGGGTCAAATCAGATTTTTTGCATAAATTCGACTTTGAAGTTTTCTCAGACAGATTCTGTAGCAAATGCAAAATAACGTTGTACAGGCTGATTTGAGAAAAAGAGTAATGTTTTTTTTATCCAATTGATCAAATGAAAAAATAGGTGTTCGCGAAAATTCAAGTCTCCAATTTTGTTCAAACTGTTAGCACTTTTTCAAAAATATTTAAAATCATTTTCAATTATTGTCAAGGAATTCTCACTTATATTGGGGAGCAAATATGAAAAAGTTTTTATTTCTTTTAAAAAAATAATCAACAAAAATGCTTTCTTAAGTAGCCACAAAATTCAAATATTTAATTCGATAACATTTTCGTCTCAATATATGTAGAAGTGATACTTAATTACGATTTATTACATATTAACTACTTTTGAATCATTATTATCAAATTGAATCAAGAAATCAACTTTTTAGATGTTATTTTACAGATAGGATTTCAGTTTTTCATGAAATTTACGAAAAGATATACTTTTCAGCAACATATCGCTGAAAAAACAAAGTTTATATTGGACATTCAATAATGATGATTAAACACAGTTGATACAGAATGATTCGTAATTTAGTATCACATTTACATATATTATGACGAAAATTCTATAGAATAAAATATTTGAGTCTTGTTACTACTTGAAAAAAACATTTTTGCTCATTAATTCATTTATAATAAATTAACATTTCTTCATATTTGCTCGCGATTATAAGTCAACATTCCTAGAAACAATTTACGCTGATTTCGAACACCGTGGAGCAATTGCGAACCGCTTGAACAAAATCGGAGACTTGAATTTTCGAAAATACCTATTTTTCCACTTTGTTGGTTGAAGAATAAAAATATAAAATCCTTTTTTTCAAATTAGCCTTCAATAATTCATTCTAAATTTATTACAGAATCGATGGAAGAAACTTCCAAATCTGTTAAGAATTGTACCCTCCAGCTTCATTTGTCCATGAAAAATCCGATTTGACCCCACCGTGACGTCACGTCGTGCCGCTGAGACGCTACCGGAAGACTTTGATAATATTTTTGTCCATAAAGGCAAAAAAAAAACATTTTTGCTACCGCATTGACAGCCTTGGGGCACTCAAGATAGTGAGAAAAATTTAACATTCTGTTGACAATATCTGCCAAAATATTAAAAATTTTGCAACACCCTTCGACATCAGTATTAAGTATTCCAATCACTGTAAATTAACAAAGAATAAAAGAAATCAAAGATCCACTTGTTGCCTTAGACATAGTTGTAGCCTAGGGTAGTCCAATTTTTTTTCGAATTGTAATGCATATTGCACCCAAATTTATTTGAATCCACAAAAAAAATGCATTTTTCAAATAGTACATTGTGTAGTGTGTACCTAGGAGGGAAACAAACTTTTTATCCGAGCGTGAGTTTGCAATAACGAGGCGCAGACGATCGCAAAGAGTGAGTCAAAGCCAAGTTTTGCAAACAAATGATTAGTGTTTATAACTACCTTCACTTATATTATAGCTCGAAAGTTGCTGTTTTATTCTGAAATTTGTAACTTTTTTCTGGCTTTTTTATGAACAAATAATTCATAAACCTTAGTGGTAATTATTCTTCAAACAATATCTTTATTTTTTGTGGATATATTTTTCTGGAATAGAGCCAGATATTTGAAATATTCTTCAAATTTTCCATATGAATCGTATTGAATGTAACTTTTATTTCAAGTATTTACAGAGAGCTTTTTTGTTTGAATTACAATTTTTTAA
>CAKNXH010045218.1:0-10594 GCA_932178445.1 Andricus quercusramuli
GTTTAAAAATTCAACAGTTGAAAATGACAGACAATTGAAAGTTAAAGAAAATTGGAATTTTTCCTTTAAATTTCTGTAATTTATTTATTGAATTTTATTTATTAATTGAAGAGAATTGTAGTTTTAAAAGGTGACTTTTCAACAGTTAAAAATTCAATTTTTGAAAATTGATTTAATATGGAAAAAAGTGTAAATTGTATTTCAAACCGGTAAATTTTCAACAATTAAAAATACAACTATTGAAAATTGAAGAATCTTAAAATTTGGGTTTCCTTTAATTTTCAATTTTCTGTAATTTTCAACTGTTGATTATAAAAGAAAATTGAAACTTGTATTTTCAAAAGGTGAATTTTCAGCAGATAAAAATTCAACTGTGAAAAATTGAAGAAAACTGAATTTTCATCAGTTGAATTTTTAAACATTCAAAAGAAAATGGAAGAAAACTGAATTTTCATCAGTTGAATTTTTAAACAGTTGAAAATTGAAGACATTCGAATTTTTCTTCAATTTTCATGTGTTGAATTTTTCAACAGTTGAAAATTTAACTGTTACAAGTTGAAGAAAATTGAAATTTCCTTCAATTTTAATTTTCTGTAATTTATGTTTTCAATTTATTTATTGAGTTACATTGTATTTTAAAAAGGTGAATTTTCAACAGTTGAAAATACAGTTTCAAAAAAGCGCGCCATTTACTATCAATGAGAGTGCCGATGCGACGCATGCGCAGTGCAGTTGAGAAGCGGAATGGGGAGCACACGTGAGCACACGTCTTGAAATATCTTGGTGTTTGGAGTAGTTTGGTGGGAGAAGAGTCAGGGAATTAAAAGCATTCCACTCCGCAAATTACGCGAAAACCTCGCTCGCTTCCATTCACATCGTCAGTGACAGTCAGTGATACCGTGACGCGTATTATCTTCAGATTAATTAATTCGACCTTTCTCGAATCTTTTAGTACAGTTTTGGCTCGAAAATACAAATAAAAACAGTGTTATAGTGAATTTGAGGTTATGTTTGTCTCTCCTTCTGACCATTTTCGTCCTAAAAATTAAAGAATTATAGTTGTGACTCTTGTGACTGTGTTTCTGTGCTTTTTTTCTACTCCAGTGTCCTGATTTATCAAAAATATTAATTAGGAGTGATCGATTCTTTTAAATAAATGTGTATGTGATTGTTTGGAAAGAAGGGGCAAAAATCCGAAAAACAGGTTCGTACAATAATGGATTACTCCTTTTTGTTTTTTTAATTCTTGACATAAAATTATCACCGGCGAGTTTTATTTTCGCTAGAAAATAATTTTAGTAATTTTTACTTTCTTTTATGGTTATATTTTGAATAAAATCGATGTGTTGGAATTTCACTACCGAAAATGAACTTGCATCATTTTTTTAATTTTATTTTTTTAAATAGTTGAATATTATAATATTGTTGAGTAATAAGTAGGGACGTTTTTAAAGAAAAATCTACTGTATTTAAAGGACATGTTTTAATTCTAATTTTGGAATTGTCTTTCGTGCAAGATTTTACTGAGTTTCCTCGTTGGCACGTGATTGAAATAGGTGCCTTTTTCAATATGATTTTTTTATTTTAAGCAAGATAATAGGGCTTATATTACTTTCACGATATATTCGAGAATATTTTATTTATTTTTAAAATAATCCAAGGATATTTTGCTATTTTATTTTGGCATTCGAAATATTTTGAAACATGTATTTAATATACTAGAAAATAATTTCTTATTTCACACAATTTTTAAATATAAAAAAATTCATATTAATAGAAAATTGTTGCATTTCGTAGTATCTAGGTATTATCTAAAATAACAGAAAAGGATTTAGAAGAAAATATTTTAAAATATAACGTTATTATCACTTGTTTTCAATAAAAAATCAATTTTGAATTTACTTTAATTTTAAATTTTCTATAATTATGAACTCTATGAATTACAGAAAATGGAAAATTGAAGAAAATTTCAATTTTCAATAGTTATATTTTCAACTTTTGACAAATTCACCTTTATAAAATGCTATTTTCAATTTTCTTTAATATTCGAAAGTGAAAAATTACAGAAAATTAAAGATCACCCGAATTTCAATTTTCTTCCATTTTAAACAGTTGAATTTTTAACTGTTGAAAATTCACCTTCTTAAACTACAATTTTCAATTTTCTTTAATAAATAAATAAAATTCCATAAATAAATTACAGAAAATTAAAAGAAAAATTTCAATTTTCTGTCACTTTCAACTGTTGAATTTTTAAACAGTTAAAAATTGAAGTAAATTAAAATTTTCTTTAATTTAAATTTTTTTTCGTTTATTTATTGAATTTTATTTATTCATTGAAGAAAATTGTATTTCAAAAAGGTTAATTTTCAACATTTGAAAATTCAAGTTTAAAAATTGAAAAAAATTGAAATTGAATATTCTTTAATTTTTTGTAATTTTCAACTGTTTTTCAAAAGGTGAACTTTCAGCCGTTAAAAATTCAGCAGTGGAAAATTAAAGAAAAGTGAAAATTGTATTTTAAAACGGTACATTTTCAACAATTAAAAATACAGCTATTGAAAATTGAAGAATATTGAAATTTGGGTTTCCTTTAATTTTCTTCAATTTTCAACAGTTACATTTTCTACTTTTGAAAATGCTATTTTCAATTTTCTTTAATATTCAACAGTAGAAAATTACAGAAAATTAAAGAAAACCCAAATTTCAATTTTAAACAGTTGAATTTTTAACTTTTGAAAAATCACCTTTTTAAAGTACCATTTTCAATTTTCCTTAATATTCAACAGTTGAAAATTAAAGAAAAGTAAAATTTCAATTTTCAAAAGTTGAATTTTTAACTGTTGAAAAGTCACCTTTTTAAACTACAATTTCCTAATTTAAATTTTTGGTTGTTTATTTATTAAATTTTATTTATTCATTGAAGAAAATTGAAAATTGTATTTCAAAAAGGTGAGTTTTCAACAGTTGACAATTAAACTGTAAAAATTGAAGAAAAAAAAATTAAATTTGAGTTTTCTTTAATTTTCTGTAATTTTCAACTGTTTTTCAAAAGGTGAACTTTTAGCCGTTAAAAAATCAGCTGTGGAAAATTGAAGAAAACTGAATTTTCAACAGTTTGAAATTTAACTGTTAAAAATCGAAGAAAATTGAAATTTTCTGTAATTTATGTATTTAATTTATTTATTGAGTTTTATTTATTTATTGAAGACAATTGAAAATTGCATTTCAAAAAGGTAAATTTTCAACAGTTAAAAATACAGCTGTTGAAAATGGAAGAAAATTGAAATTTGGGTTTTCTTTAATTTTCAATTTTCTGAGATTTTCAACTGTTGATTATTAAAGAAAATTGAAAATTGTATTTTCAAGAAGTGAATTTTCAACAGATAAAAATTCAACTGTGAAAAATTGAAGAAAACTGAATTTTCATCAGTTGAATTTTTAAATAGTTGAAAATTGAAGAAATTCGAAATTTTCTTTAATTTTCAACTGTTTAATATTGAAGACAAATGAAAATTGTAGGTATTTTAAAAAGGTAAAATTTCAACAGTTGAAAATACAGCTGTTGAAAATTGAAGAAAACGGAAACTTGTATTTTCTTCAATTTTCCACTGTTACATATTAAAGAAAATTAAAAATTGCATTTTCCAGAGGTGAATTTTTAGCAGATCAAAATTCAACTGTGAAAAATAGAAGATAACTTAATTTTCATCAGTTAAATTCTTAAACAGTTGAAAAATTAACTGTTGAAAATTCAAGAAAATTTATATTTTCTTTAATTTTCAATTTTCTGTAATTTATTTATTGAATTTTATTTATTGATGAAAATTGAAAAGTGTATTTTAAAAAGATGAATTTTCAGCAGTTGAAAATTTAACTGTTGAAAATTGAGTTTTCTTTAATTTTCTGTAATTTTCAACTGTTGATTATAAAAAAAAATTGAAAATTGTATTTTCAAAAGGTGAATTTTCAGCAGATAAAAATTCAACTGAAAAATTCAAGAAAACTGAATTTTCGAAAATTTATCTGTTGAAAATTGAAAAAAATTGAAATTTGAGTTTTCTTTAATTCTCTATAATTTTTCACTGTTGAATATTGAAGAAAATTGAGAATTGTATTTTCAAGAGGTGAATTTTTAAAAAGTTGAAAAATTGAACTATTAAAAATGATAGAAAAATGAAATTATCTTTAATTTTCAATTTTCTGTAATTTTCCACTGTTTAATGTTAAAGAAAATTGAAAATTGTATTTTAAAAAGGTGAATTTTCAACAATTAAAAATACAGCTGTTGAAAATGGAAGAAAATTGAAATTTGGGTTTTCTTTAATTTTCAATTTTCTGTAATTTTCAACTGTTGATTATTAAAGAAAATTGAAATTTGTATTTTCAAAAGATGAATTCTCAGCAGTTAAAATTCAGCTGTGCAAAATTGAAGAAAACTGTATAGTCAGCAGTTAAATTCTTAAACAGTTGAAAATTTAATTGCTTAAAATTGAAAAAAATTGATATTTTCTTTAATTTTCAATTTTCTGTAATTTATTTATTGAATTTTATTTATTGATGAAAATTAAAAAGTGTATTTGAAAAAGATGAATTTTCAGCAGTCGAAAATTCAACTGTTGAAAATTAAGTTTTCTTTAATTTTCTGTAATTTTCCACTGTTGAATATTGAGGAAAATTAAAAATAGTATTTTCAAAAGGTGAATTTTTTAAAAATTGAAATTTTATTTGTGGAAAATTGAAGAAAATTGAAATATTCTTTAATTTTCCATTTTCTGTAATTTTCAACTGTTTAATATTAATGAAAAGTGAAAATGGTTTTTTAAGACGGTAAATTTTCAACAGTTAAAAATACAGCTATTGAAAATTGAAGAATATTGAAATTTGGGTTTTCAACCGTTGATTATAAAAGAAAATTGTATTTTCAGAAGGTGAATTTTCAGCAGATAAAAATTCTAATGTGAAAAATTGAAAAAAACTGAATTTTCATCAGTTAAATTCTTGAACAGTTGAAAATGTAGCTAATGAAGATTGAAGAGAAATAAACTTTTCTGTAATTTATTTATTTTATTTTTTTATTGAAGAAAATTGAAAATTGTATTTAAAAAAAATAAATTTCCAACAGTTAGAAAATGAACTGTTGAAAATTGGAAAAAAATTGAAATTTGAGTCTTCTTTAATTTTCTATAATTGTCCACTGTTGAATATTAAATAAAATTGAAAATTGTATTTTCAAAAGGTAAATTTTTAAAAAGTTGAAAAATTGAACAGTTAAAAATAGAAGAAAATTGAAATTATCTTTAATTTTCAATTTTCTGTAATTTTCCTATGTTTAATGTTAAAGAAAATTGTATTTTAAAAAGGTGAATTTTCAACAATTAAAAATTCAGCTGTTGAAAACTGAAGAAAATGGAATTTGCAAAAGTTGAATATTCATTTTTAAAATGTTAAAATTTGTCAAATAACATACTTTTGGTTAAATATGTTAACAATGTCTGAAATAGTCCAAAAATTGTAAATATTCTTTGAATTGTTTGAAATAAATTTTTTGTTTAAATTACAAATATTAATTTTCCATGAGATACATGAAAAATTAATTTTTAACAAAAAAATTTGTTTAAAAAAGTAGTCCAACTTTCAAACCGAGAGGAATATTTTTCAGCAAAAGTGTTAAATTTTCAAGCAAAAAAAGATTTTTCAGTAAAGAAAGAAATCTCAACCAAATCATTGTACAATTTTTGAACCTGGAAATATTAATTTAAAACGAAAAAGTCAATTTTCCACCAAGTAGTTGAATTTTCAACCCAAAAAGATAAATCTTCAACAAAATATATTTTTTGGTTAAATATTTTGAATAAAAATAAATTTTCGACCTAAACTCGAATTCGTAACCAAATATATACACTTTTAACGAAAAAGATACGTTTTTAAGGTTGACAATTAAAAAAAAAAATTTTAATCGTCTTTTTTTTTGACTATACCTATTTTAGATTCGAAATTGACATTTTATTGGTTAGAAAAACTACTTTATTGCAAATTGAACTATTTTTTTGACATTTTTTTTGTGTTTAAAATTAATTTTTTAAACCGAAAATTTCATTATTCTATTTTTTGTAGAAAATTGATAATTTTTACTAGAGAATTTATTTATTTTGTAGTTATTTTGTTAAATTGCAAAATATGAGAAAAATATCTATTATTTAACATATAAAAAAGCACAAGGTAGTTTAAAATTATAATTTGGACTATGGAATGATAAGATTTTCCAATTTTTTAGTCTGTCTTCGTTTATCAGATACCAGATTTTTAATCAATTTTTTCCCCCAATGGCATCCTTCGCATCTTGGCTGTTTTTTATTTGCAATTGTTTACGTTTCAAGATTACATAATGATAACGCACATCTGTAAATAGAAAATTCCAGATTAATCATGCCAATTGCATTGCACTTACGCTGGACTAATTTCAGATAATATGTTGTAACATTATTCCTCTGATTTTATTCGTAACCTTGAATCGTTCGTAAACAATTAAAAAATAAATTAAACTACAAAAAATACTCCACTAAAAAAAAGTATTATTTCTTTAATTTATTTAAGTTAATTTATAGAATTCCTGAAAATAAAAACAAGAATCCAAATTTGGACAAAAATAAAAAAAAGGAATGAAAAATGAGAAGGCAACCAACCAAATTATTAATTTTTTTATTATTATTAAGTATTATATTTTGATTTGATAATAAAGAAAATAAAAAAAGAGAAGGAAGGGGATTTGGTTCGTTGCCTTCTCATTTTTCTTCCCTTTTTTTTATTTTTGTCCCAAGAATTTTTTTTTTATAATTTTTTTTTTTTAATTACAATAGAAGAATTTTATGGTGGTTGACCAAATTTGGTCGTTGGATTCTTGTTTTTATTTTCAGGAATTCTATAAATTAACTTGAGTATTGGACCTTAAGTAGGATTTTAAATTTGATTTTAATCTAATTTAAAATTCTTTAATTTTTATTTAAGATATAAATAATCTTTACTTCGGTTAACTCATTCACTGTTCATTATTCGATAATTTTTCATTATCAGTTGGCAATAAATAATGTTAGCTCTGATAAATAATTATTATGTTGCAGGAAATAATTATACCTAATTAGTTGTCCAGGTGCGATAGCGACACAAATTTATGGAATTTTGTAGATTATTTTTAAACGCTGCTAAGGCACGTGATTTTTCTCGAGCAAAAAGTCAATTATATCTTTTGAAATTCAGCCAATTTTTATATCATGACACGTTCCGAAATTTCGACACTTATTTCGTTTGATAAGATACTCGATTCAACAAACTTTTTTTCTTTTTTTTTTAAGTATCAGTTTTTATTAATTAGTTCAACGGGCTTCATTTTCGGTGATTATAATAGTTTTATTAATATTTGTATGGATTATTATATATATATATTTTTTTTTATTTATATTACGAACATTTGGAAATTTTTTATTTAGAAAAAATGACAACTACAAAATTACTGAAATATGATAGTTGAATTTTTAACCTGAATTTATTTTTTGACCGAGAATTTTACAAATTTAAAAAAAATCTCTCAAAATTTGATTTTAACAGTTTAAAAAAAAATTAGTTGACTTTTTATCTGTTTCAGTTATAATGTCATTTATTTTACAGTGCGTAATTCGAAAATCTTTCATTTAAAAATTTTCCATTTTAGATTTTAATTTTTAAGCATACATTTTTCATTCAAAGAATTTAAAAATGTCGTTTTAAAGACTTAAAAAAATAAGAATTAGAAGCATTTGAAATCGACAATTTTGGATAAAAGCATTTTTTTAACTTTCCATAATTATCAACTTTTGAATTTTGAAGAAAATTAAAAATTGTAATTTCATTGTAATTGTAATTTAGATTTTAATTTTTAAGCGTACATTTTTGTTCAAAGAATTTAAGAATGTCGTTTTAAAGACATAAAAAGTACAAAATTAGAAGCGTTTGAAATCGACAATTTTGGATTAAAAAATTTTTTACTTTTCTATAATTATCTGCTGTTGAATATTAAAGAAAATTGAAAATTGTAATTTCAAAAAGTGAATGGAAGAAAATTGAATGTTGGGTTCTCTTTAATTTTCAATTTTCTGTGACTTTCAACTGTTGAATATTAAAGAAAATTGCAATTTGAATTTTAAATAGGTGAATTTTCAACAGCTTAAAATTCAAATGCTGGAAATTGAAGAAAACTGAATTTTAAACATTTAAAAATTAAACTGTTGATAATTAAAGAAAATTGTATTTTCAAAAGGTGAATTTTGAACAGTTGAAAATTCAACTTTTCAAAAATTGAGAAAAATTGAAATTTGAGTTATCTTTAATTTTCAATTTTCTGCAATTTTCAACTGTTGAATTTTGAAGAAAATTGTATTTTTAAAAGGTGAATTTTCAACAGTTAAAAATTCAACTTTTCAAAATTGAGGAAAATTGAAATTTGAGTTTCCTTTAATTTTCAAGTTTTTATAATTATCAACTGTTGAATATTAAAGAAAATCGAAAATTGTAATTTTAAAAGGTGAATTTTCAACAATGGTAAATTTAGCTGTGGAAAGTTGAAGAAAAATGAATTTTCAGCAGTTGAATTTTTAAACAGTTGAAAATTTAACTGTTGAAAATAAAAGAAAATTAAAATTTTCTTTAAGTTTTAATAAGTGGATTTTCAACAGTTAAAACTTCAACTGTTCAAAATTGAAGAAAGTTGAAATTTAAGTTTTCTTTAATTTTCTATTTTCTCAAATTATCAACTGTTGAATATTAAAGAAAATTGTAATTTCAAAAGGTGAATTTTCATTTCTTAAAAACTTAACTGTAGAAAATCGAAGAAAACTGAATTTTTTACAGTAGAATTTTTAAACAGTTTAAAATTTAACTTATGAAAATAGAAGAAAATTGAAATTTGAATTTTCTTTAACTTTCAAAATGTGAATTTTCAACAGTTGAAAATTCAGAAAAAATTTTATTTCCTTTAATTTTCAATTTTCTATCATTATTTTCAACTTTTGAATATTAAAGAAAATTGAAAATTGTAATTTCAAAAGGTGTGTTTTCAACAATTAAAAATTTAGCTGTGGAAAATTAAAGAAAAATGAATTTTCAACACTTGAATTTTTAAACAGTTGAAAATTTAACTGTTGAAAATAAAGAAAATTAAAATTTGAATTTTCTTCAAGTTTTAATAGGTGAATTTTCAACAGTTGAAAATTCAACTGTTCAAAATGGAGGAAAATTGAAATAAGAGTTTTCTCTAATTTTCAATTGATCTATAAATAAAAGTGTATAAATAACAATTGAATTTCAATATTTTTAAAAATATTTAGAAGTTCTAAAATAATTCCAAAAATAATTTTAAATTTAAAACAATGTAAAACAACAAGTTGATTTTTCAAGATTTTCAAATACAATTTTGAAGATTTTTAAACTTTTTGAAATAAAAATAAATTTACACACTAAGTTAAGAATTATTCAGTTTATTAAAAAAAATGCAATCGCCCAATTTTTAATGTTTCTTGTTTAAAAATGCTTAAATGACCGTGAATTTTTCCTTTCCAAAGAAGATTTTAAAAACATTTCTAATTTTTTAAACATTATTTTTAAACATTACATTTCTGATTTTCTACCCGAAAAGACGAATTTTTGAATAAAGAATAAATTTTTCAAACTAAGAAGTTTAAAAAAATTGACTTCTGAAAAGTATAAGGAGCATTTTCAATAAAAAAAAATGAATTCTCAACTAAAAAAGTTAAGTTTTCAGCTAAAAATTGAATCGTTAAATTTTCGAATAAAAATATTAATTTTCAACAAAAATAGAATAGTTAAATTTTCAGTTTAAAAAATATTGTTGAACAAAAAAAAAGAAAGAATTTTCAAACAGTTGAATTCAATGAAGAAAACTAATTTTTAACAAAATAGTTACATCCACGACCAAATCGATCAATTTTTAACAAAGAAGATTAATTTTCTGTTAAAAAAAAAAGAATTTTCAAACAGAGTAAATTTTTAAGGTAAAAAGTTTAGTGTTTTAGAGAACAATTGACTTTTAAAAATTATAAGAAGCATTTTCAACTAAAAAAGTTAAGTTTTCAACCAAAATCGGATTCGTTAAATTTAAAAAAAAACAAAATTAAATTTAAAAAAAAAAAAAGATTTTTCAATAAAACACTTCAATTTTCAACAAAGTAGTTCGATTTTCAACCAAACAATATGAACTTCTGACCCAAATTAAAATATTTAAATTTTCAACAAAAAAGACAAATTTTTGACAAAATTGTTGAATTTTGAATCTGCCAAGGCAAATTATCCACAAAACAGTTAAATTGGCGATGTAAAAATATGATTTTTCAATGAAAAAGTTCATTTTCAGCCAAGTAGTTTAATTTTTAACCAATAATAGTGGAATTTTGTACCAAAATTGTTGAGTTTTCAACCAAAAATATTATATTTCAATTATATTTCAACAAAGAAATAAATTTTCTACCAAATTGTTGACTTTTCAATAAAAAAGTTAATTTACAACGAAATAGTTGATATATTCAACTAATATGATGAATGATGA
>CAKNXH010045252.1:0-12401 GCA_932178445.1 Andricus quercusramuli
TTTTTTTTAAATATATCTAATTTTAAATTTAAAAAAACTTTTTTCAACCACGGATAGGGATCTAAATTGTCTTAAATTTGTAATAGCTGTTAATATGAATTTTTTCTGATCTCAAAAACAAATCTGTTAATGAATGTATTATAATAGATAGTTGTAGTAAAACTAAACTGAAACAATTAACAACAAATCAACTTTATTATTAAATATTGATAATAACACCATCAATTTTCACTATAAAATCTTGCTATTGTACTATAAAATATTTTGTATATTGAATAAAGCAAACAAAAATAATAAGGAAAGAAATAAGAATTATCTATTATTTTATTTTTATATTGTTTAGTTATTATTGTCTTTATAACTATACATAAGTATTTGAATATCACTGAGCGTATATTTGTTAACGTTATCCATCAATGTAAAACGTTTATTGAATTTATTTAAAAATATTTCAGTTGTTTCGTCCCGGAATCTTTCGATATCGATAAATTTTGAATAACTTAAAAACGGAGAATCAAAAAAATCTGATTTAGTAGGATTTTATTCCTCACCGGGAAGGCTTTAAAGATAAACGTCCATATTGTCGTTTTTTTTTTCATTCCTTATATTTACGAGACATATATTAAAGTTTGGGTAGTCTAAACTTTGATTGATGCGGACATTTTTAACACATTTAGTTTTTTACAAATCAACTTGAAAATAGAATTATTAAGCCTTTGATGGTCTTCTAAATATTATTGAGCTATTCGCTCCGGTTAACGCTACTTTCGTTTTTTAATTTTTTTTTACCGTCCAGTTTGACGTCGCTTTACGTTTCAAGTTTTACGTCAGTTTGACATCTTATACATTTTTTCCACTTAAAGTTCTTTCAATTGATGTTAATGCTTATTTAAATTGGAATAATTATAATAAATATTTTTATAATTTTTTAAATTAATAATCATGAATACTCATCAGGGATTGTCAAAAATATCATTTTTTTATATCAAGATGATAAAATATGGAAAAGTTTCCTTTTGGGGCATGAAACACTCTAATGTTCAAAAAATATTTTTTATTCCAAATTTAAACCAAACGAAACGGGCATAAAGTTAAAAAAAAATACATTTCCGCATTTTTAATCTAAATTTCAAACCCACGGTGAAACCCGTTTTTGTGAGAAATGGATTTAATTTCGAGTTTCACGTGTTTATTTGAAGAAAATAGAGTAGAATATAGAAATATAGTACTATTTTAAAAATGACGGTTTTTTTTATACAAAAAGGTTAAAACTACAGAAAAGCTGCTGTTTTTCTATTCTTCAACTTCTGAATACAACTTTTTTCAACACCGTTTAAAATTTATATTACAATAATGAGAAAAAATTATTTTTTACCTTAATTGAAAAAAACGTACCAATCAAGAAAATTTACAGTTTTTTGCTTCAATTAACAAAACATTTATTTAATTTTAGCAAATGAGAAATATCTACCATATTTATTGGAACAAATGACGTTTGGTAAACTTTGTTCGATTTAAGCAAAGAATTTGCTTTCATCAAGCCTACTTGAGTTTATGAAAATATTTTGTACCAAATTTGAAACGAAAGATATTTAAAACAGACAAAAAACTTTACTTGGTTTAAACAAGATATTTATTTCATCTAAACAAAAAATGTGTTCATACGACAGAAAGAAGGACAAATAAATCATTTATTTGAATCAGACAAACATTTATTTGACCTTATATGAAAGAAATGACTCCTTGGATTCAAATAAATTTTGTTTGATTCAAACAAATATTTTTCTCAATGTTTATGAGTGCGATTCCTTCGAGAATTGGAAAGCCTTTTGTATTTTCCGCAGAAGAAAATAAACTTTTAAGCATTGAAGCACAACCAAAAATGTGCAATTTGCTTCAAGAATAATATCCGTACGTTCTTTAATTCCGGAGATGACACCAAGCTACTCTTTTGTTATTATCTTGATAACAAATTATTATTTCTCACTCTAAATTTTACCCCTGTGCACACAAAAGATTAAAGAAATCCAAATATTTTTGCAGATGTTTTGCAACATATTTTCAGGGTATAACAGCCATTCAAAGTTGAGTATTCTACAATGACCGTAAGATAATGGTATTCTTTTAAAACTTTAACTCATCAGGAAATAATTGCTAATTAAATTAAAAATTAAAAACTCTCTATCAGTATAGGGAAAACCTTCATCTACAAAACGTACTTTGTCTTATATTTTTAGAACTTTTTTCTGCTGAGATTTTCACTATTCTCTACAAAAATTGAGGTCTCTGAATATTTTGGACAGACAGTAGATTGTGGGGCGCATTTTTAAATGTCACAGATTTTCATATGAAAAATTAATCGCAGCTTCAAAAACAAGGAGGAAAAATGGCAAAATTTCTCAAAGATAGAGATTATAGGGGACTTCGAGAAAAATGGAACAAAAAAAGGGGAATAAGGGACTGACTGTCATCCCTGATCAATATAGCAACCCTGGAGGACATCATAACATTACGGAAGTTATTTAAAAATCAATTAATAAAAAGCGGAAAATTCTTCAGCAGAAATTCTCGCGCACGTGTTCAACAATGATACGACACGTGTGTTGAAGGTGACGGGGTGATGGGTAAAGTGCAGAGCATTTGTCGAATCACGTGTATGAACACGATGCAAACACAAACGTCATTGTTGTAGCAAGTGTCGTTTCTTTTGTATATATAATGTATACGTATAATTATGTAGTTGTATATGTAACTGTAGCTATGTAACTATGTAACAATGTAACAATGTTACTATTTATCCACGAATAATTGTGGAATATTGTATACAGAACGATAGAGGGGGACCAGTAGCATTGTAACATTTGCCCTAGTGTCGTAACCGTAATAGCTTTTAAATATAGCGTAGGTGCACTCACATCACTCATTGCGCTTGAGCCTAATTATATGGCCTTTTTGCTCTCACACTCTCCCCTTCTCCTGCCTTCACACTCCCACCTTTTGTCACATCCTCCCACCCACTCACAATGAATAAAAGCTTGTATGTATATGTATTCTATAGCACTACAGGACAAGTACTTAATGTAGTTGGAAATTTTCAGTAATGATGGTGAGAGGATTGAAAGAAGTTTATGAAGAGATGGGGTTGTAACATGAATTAGTACTCTTAAAAGAAAATTAGTCACTTATCAAGTAAATTAGATTTTTTAAGGTAGTTAACGTGCCAAAAATCAGATGTATAAAAAAATAGTTTTCCTTTGAGTTTAAGAATCCATTTTAAACAAATATCATTAGAAAAAAAACACTTTAACAGAAAAATTGTATAACTTACAAAAAAATTATTTTAACAATGTTTTTGGCAACTGAATTTTTTCTGACTATCGCTTATTACAATTTTTTAAAAGAAAAAATTTATAAACAAATATTTGAAGATTATTTACTTATTTTCAAAATTGGAAAAATTAAAGTTGTGGGGAACGTTTTCCCCGAAAAAAGAAGCCATAACTGATTAAATTTTAATCTTTTTACCAGAGATCTGATTATTGGCATGACACTCAGAAAAATGTTTCTTTGAATCAAACATTTGTTTGACCCTATATATCAAAGATAGAATTTGTTTAATTCAAATAGAATTGGTTTGAGTTAAACAATAGCATGTTTGAATCAAATAAATTTTGTTTAAATCAAAAACATATTTGTTTGACTCTATATCACAGAAAAAATTTGGAAAAATTCCAAAATTTTCCCACATTATATGCTATATGAGTATATGGGATTTACCTATTTACTAAAGTCCCTATCTTTTGAATCATTTCTTAAAATTATTTGGAAAATTTTTCAACTTTTTCAGGAAAATCGCAATAAATCGTTATAATAAATAAAATAAATAATGAGAGTGTCCAGAATTTACTACGAGCATGACATTAAATTCCCAGTCATTTCCTGATTTTCTCCCCGTCTATTTTTAATGTTTTCTGGTCAATTTAAAATAGTTCAAAAGATATAGATGGTTTTAAACGATTTTTAAAGCTTTCAAGAGATTTATAAACATTTTAAAAGATTTAATAGATGTCTCATAATTTTTCGCCATAAGAATTACAATTCTTATTTGGAAAAGAGAATTTGGTGAAATATGTCTAAATTAGAGTTCCCCATACAGAACTTCCCTATTCCAAAGTGAAAATTATAATTATTTACGAAAACTACCTGTCGTAAGGTGAAAATTGTAATTCTTAAAGAAATTCCCTGTTCTAAAGTAAACCTAAAATAAAAATTACAATTCTTTACGGAAATTCCTAATTCTATCTCAGAATTATAATTTTTGAGGAAAATTCACTGTCCCAAAGTAAAAATTCTAATTAATTCCATGTCACAAAGTAAAAATAATTTTTTACAAAATTCCCGGTTCCAGGGTCAAAATTATAATTCAATAGAGGAATTTCCTGCCCCAATTACTGTCAAAGTTACATATTTCTTTACTACAATTTCTTTTGTCAAACTCAAAATTATAATTCTGCACTTAAAATTATAATCATTTTCGAAAAGTCGCAGTTCCAAGTCAGAATAATTATAATTCTTCTCATGATTTTTTGATATTTCTTTGATTTATTCCCTTTTCCAAGTCAGAATAATAAATCTTTTAGAAAATTCCAACCCAGAATTATAATTCTTCTAGAAAATTCTCTGTTATAACTCAGAATTAGGGTAATAAAACATATGAAAGCACTTTTAATTTGCATATCAGTAAATTCGAGGGAAAAATCTCGGCCACGGAACGAAATTCCCGGTCTTTTCCCGGTTTTCCTAATCGCCAGGTCAGGTAGATACCCTGATAATATAAATTATAGTCCCTGTACAAGAATGAATGACAAAAGTTATATAACTTGCGCCGCCCTAAAATATAAACTTCACCCTAATTTCACGACTCCCCTCTATTAAAATCCAACGAACGACAAACCGTTACATACGAGGTTTACATATCTAACGGAAAAATCGATTTTTAAAGCACACTTGCATTGCTCGCGTGAGCAGCACGAGCTGTCTTCCTATTGTTATCAGGGATCTGTCTTCAAGGGGGGTTCTCTCAAAAAGAAATCCGAGTACAAAAATCTATTTTCTACACAGTAATAGTATAATCAGAAATGTTAAATTGATCCCCAAATTGAAAAAATCGTCTTTTAGGCTAAATCAGCTTTGTCGAGCAGAAGAGCTTTATTTTGCCCCACCCACTTAATGAAAATCGAGCCCCATCACGTGTACCCACATGTACTTGCACCAAGATACAAAATCTATTGTCTCCACACTAATGGTCTAATATCTAATCCAAAATGCTACATTGATTTAACAAATTGAAAAATTCGCCTTTTAGGCTAAATCTGCTTTGTCCAGCAGAAGAGCTTCATTTTGCTCGACTGCACCCTTCAAAGTTGAAATCAAATGAGCGTCAATCTTAGCCACCCACTTAATGGCAATCGAGCCCCATCGCGCTTACCCACGTGTACTTGAGCCAACACACACACAAACACAAATCCGCGAAGAGACCCACCGACGTGGATATTAGTGGCGAAGCATGTCAAGATAGGGATAGGGGGAGGCAGACAGCGGAGGAGACTGTCGTAAGGAGTAAGGAGTAAAGGACGGACGGACGGACAGATGAGACCCGCGATCCGTGGGAAACCTCGGTGGTTCCTTCCTAAGGAAGGCGTAGGATTCCGTGTGTTTTGTGTGTTGTTCTGTGTACCGACACACCACACTCGAGTCGTTTCGAGACCATCTGCCCGAGTCTCTCACGATTCCGGGGCCAGCTGCCGAGTGCCGATATCTTGGCACCGAGCATATAACTATGGGCACACCCACACGGATGAAGCAATTTCTTGAGTGTGTTGAGCAACACCGATGATACACTTTTCGAAGGCACCCACACAAGGGAGGGTGCGCCATATTATGCACTGTGTGTGCAAACTCGTGCAGTGCCTTGCTTGCGCCTTCCTTAAACTGTACGCACGTTAAACCAAGCGCCAGGCAGCCCCACCCCACTCACACCCCCCTCGAAGTGTGACCCCTGATGGCAGCGAGAAGGCAACCCGTGCAGCTCACGCGACCGAAGGGGGCACTTGGCCAAAATCGGCTTTTGGATTTGGGGTTGGTGGTTGTCGGATTGTATAATTGAGGGGTGTGGTATAATTAGGGTGAGGTTTGTTTTGACAAGTGACAGATGATGCAATAATAATTTGGAAAGCCACCTACCGCCCCCAAGACTCCCACAAAACTCTGGTTTCAAAATTCAAGATTTTTTTAGAGGTTTTCCAGATGATGATACAACGAAATCTAATAAAAATGACCTATGTCACCTATGTTCCCATTGAATGCGACATATGATTTCCGAAGTACTTTTTGATGCTGCACACGAATCTGCCTTCCGTTTGTAGCTATCAGGTATAATCTGATAGACATTTGCAACTTCATTTATTATCACCTCTTTTTTACAATAGCTCTAATTATTCTTGAAATAATCTCTGTTTGAGTTGATATTTAGTTTTTTAATATGAACTGGACCGCATTTGTTCATTTTTGTATGCCGAGTAATAATCTGAAAAGAAATTTGAATTCGGATAATTCGTTCTCGCAATTAATATCCTGAAAAATCTGCTACAAAGCACTCAAAATTATACTTACCATAGGGGTTTTTGGGTCACTAATATCGAATCTGAAGTCAGATTTTTAAAATTCACAATGACTTCATTGTAATTTATTGCATTTTATTGTAAAAATACATCTTCACCAGGATTTTCATATTGGAGAATATACCTTGAATATTTAAAACGGTACAAATAGTCCCTTTTCTAGGTACCGTTATTCGCACGAAAAAAATTTCGGTTATTCGTACCGGAATTTAGGTATTTTATTCACATGTATCATATTCCTGAAGCCTAAAAATGATTTTGGTTTCAGTTTCATATCGTGGGAGAAAGTCTTGGAATTTCGTTATTCGGAATGATATATTAGTAGACCCTACCCTACGACAAATAATCTCCTCTTAGGCGACTCGGTAACTCAACAGGTGGACGGAATTGTTGGGGCATTCCTTGCTAGAAAAATAGATGAACTTCAAAGTTGATATCCTAGACCTAAACTATCCAATACCTAAACGACCTGAAAATTTAATAACAAATTTTCGATAATTTACAATATATTATTTCCCTATTAATTCCTTATTAATACTTAGTTTATACTTTATTAATTCTCGAAAATTATTAATTCATCCAAAAAAAGGTTGCCCACCCTGGTCAAAAGAAATATGATTCTCCTTGAAAAATAAGAAGAACCCAATCAAAATCCAATCTGAATCTCGTTACGGAATGACATCGAATAATTAATCCGCCTGCAGGTTCTTATTTAATTACATATTTTCACCCGACTCAGATGAAAACAACTAAATTAAAAATCGGCCATCTGATTTACGATAATCTCTTATTTCCCGATCAGATCGAACCTCGGGGTACAGGTGTTTCGACGCGCACTGATCGCCAAAGGAAAACCAATCGATAAACTTGTCAATTCATTTTCGACCTAACTTTCTCGAATGTAGACGCTAAAGTCGACTAAAGTAATGACAGTGATCTCCGATCTACAGGTGTTTTAACGCACACACAAAATTACGAGGGGAGACGTGATTCCCAAACGATTTTGAATTTTTAGCCCTCAAATTTAAGTGGATTTAGAGCTATACATAAATTTCTTTTTTAAATAGAAGTTAGTTCCGAAAATTCGGAATTAGTAAAGAACCGTTCGGAATCCTGGAAGCTCCAGGAACCTAAAATTAAAAATAATAATTAATAAATATTAATATAATTAAATAATTAATTCACTTACCGAAATCCGCTCCACGATCACCTGATGTCACGCCGAACTGCAACAATCTGAAATCAGAAAGAAATTAAATTCAACACTTTTTTTCGATAGGATGGTCGAAAAACTTAATTTTCAAAATTCCCTGCCTTTTCATCAATTTTAAAAATTTTATTAAAAATTTATTCATTTCCATCAAAAAAGCTGACTTCTTTATCAGGAAAGATAAATTTTTAATCCGGAAGAACGAATTTTCAACAATACAGTTGAATTTTCGGCCAAGATAGCTGAATTTTTAAACAAAATAGTTAAATTAAAAAAAAATAATTAAGTTTAACGAAGATAGTTGAATTTTTAACCAAATTGTTTAATTTTCAACCTAAAAATTGACTTTTTTAGAAGACAGTTGAATTTTTAACTAGAAAAGATCAGTTTTCATTCTAAAAGGACAAATTTGTTCAAATAGACAAATATTCAACGAAACAGTTGAATTTTTAACCAAAAAAGATTACTTTTTAACGAAATACTTGAATTTTCAACAAAATAATTCAACTTTCCACAAAATAGATGAATTTTCAACCAAAGAGTTTAATTTTCAACAAAATAGTTAAACTTTCAACCAAATAATTGATTGTTCAACCTAAAAAGATGAATTTTCAATAAATAATGTAATATTTGCATTTTGAACATGAACAAAATTTAATTTCAACAAATAAAATGAATTTTTTAACAAAATAGTCCAATATCTAACGAAAGAGATATATTTTCAAATAAAGGTATGTGTTTTCCAACCAGAAATACCAATTTTCAACAAATAAAGATTTTTCAGTCAATAAAAAAAAATGTCATCCAAATTGTTGAACTTTCAAGCCAGAAGACGACTTTTCTTTAAAGCAGCTGAATTTCTAACCAGAAAAGGTTACATTTTAACGAAATACCTGAATTTTCAACAAAATGGTTCAACTTTCCACAAAATGGTTGAATTTTTAACCAAAATCCGTTACATTTTTAAGCAAGTAGTTTCACTTTTGAGTTAAAAAGTCGAATATTTTCGAAAACAGTGGACTCCTAAACCCGAAAAGATAAGTTTGCAACCAAAAAGTTAATTTTCAATCAAGAAAGATGCATTTTCATCCAAATAGTTTAACTTTTAACCAAATAATTTATTTTTAAACCTACAGAGATGAATTCTCAACAAATAATGCAATAGTTGCATTTTTAACATAAAAAAGATTGAATAACTACAAAAAAAAGAATTTTAAGATTAGAAACATTGTAAAAAATACATTCATTTTCAAACCAACAAGATGAAATTGTAACCAAAAATAAAAAAGTTAAATTTACGGTAAAAAATTAAATTTCAACAAGTGACATGAATTTTTTAACAAAATAGTCCAATATCTAACGAAAGGTATGAATTTTCAACTAAAATGATGAATTTTCCAACCGAAAAGACGAATTTGCAACCAATAAAGATTTTTCAGTCAATAAAGAAAAAAAATTTCATCCAAATTGTTAAACTTTCAAGCCAAAAGACGATTTTTCTGTAAAACAGCCGAATTTTCAACAAGAAAATATGATTCAAAAAAAGTTCATTTTCAATCAAAATAGTTGAATTTTTAATCAAAAAAAGGCACAAACAAAATAGTTAAACTTTTAAGCAAAAAGCATCACTTTTTAACAAAATTGTGGAATTTTCAACCAAATAAAAAAATGTTTAACAAAAAATATAATCTTCAGTGTATTATTCTTGAAAGTTATTTAAAATGCCTCTTAAAACTTTTCATGACTTTTGCAATATTTTTTTATTCTTGACTTTTTCTTGATTTCCAGGTTTTCCCTGGCCTGCGGCCACCTTTGCTTGCTTCGACCAATTAATTTCAATACTTATAAAATGATTCTGTAATTAATCAAAAATTGATTTATTACTGCGTCTCTTTATTTAAAAAAAAACTAATTGACCTTTTTCAAAGTCACCAATACTTATGAAACCTATTGAGAAGATCGAAAAAACAGGAAGTCCCTCCGAATTGAACGATCACGCAAAAGGCAAAACGCAAAAGGAGGATTTCGCAAAATCGTCACGAACCTCACCTGCAGCGCTGAGAGAAAGCAGGTAGATCAACAGGGGTGCGAAACCCCTTACCCCATCTTATACTACAAAATACATGTGATTCTAAACTCAACAAGCACTGATCGATTTTTCCAGCCGGACTTAAAGAATGCGTCTGAATAATAATTCGACATGGACAAGCCACAGGGGATTTTTGGCAAAGGGTCAAGCTCGCATTTCTACTAATCCCTTTCACTGCTTTCCTTATCCTTCCCTACCTAGAGCCTGGAATACAACAAAAAAAGAAAGAGATCGGATGCGTTGATGGTTGAGAGGCTATTGGGGTCAAATCAAGAATACGGAAACGGTTTGACCCATTCAGCGAAACGTGCTGGAATCGAAGCAAACTCGTGCTTTGCACGCTTCCTAAAGAAAAACTTCCTGAAAGGAGGCGCATTTAATTTCTATGGGGTCGAAGGGCCCAGAATCGTATAGGCCCTATAGGGGTGAATTCTTACGGTATGCGTTACAATGGCAGAGAGTGTGGGAACGCAGCCACTGCGAGAACCGAGCCCACAGAATACCCGTATATGGGGTCCTATTACGGTTATGGGGGCTACCAAGACTCCTCTCGCCACCGCGTGACTAATCAGAAAAAAATACACAATGACCGCACTTTAGCGGTACTTATCCTTCGGAGAAACGAATCACTTTGCCAAAAAAATATCACGCAGAAACCCCGCGAGTAGTAGTAGTGCTTCTCGTTACTCGAATTTCAACATTTTTTTATGGTTGACTTCTTGTCAACGGATTTCTCAAGGGAGGATTTCTCGGAGGGGCTGAATGGCCATTCGAGACCAATAAGGCTTTTCACCAGAATTGACCATTGATGACAAACATGTGGGAAAATAGCAAGCTAATAAATTACAGACTTTACAGCCCGAAATTCCCTCAAAACAGGGCAAATTCAATATGAAGCGATTCTAAATCAGGGTGTCTAGTGGTCAGGCAATTTGAAATTCACGGCTTTTTCCTGATCATAGATTTTCCCCTCGACCAATTTAAAGACGTCTTTGTAATGTTTGCCAAACTAACGTAAAGAAATGGGAATTTTAACAATAGCAGACTCACATCAGAGATCAAAAGGAGCGTAAATGGTGACATCAATTTTAAACAATAGTGACAACATAGATAGTGTCATAAAATTGTTTTAAGTTTATGTGTAGTCCCAATATAAAAGTGTGAAGAGTGTCCTCGTGGAGAGCTTTACTAAGTGGTTGTGATCAGAGTAAAGATTATGGATTATAAGGCTATCAGTCATCTTGTGTATTTTTGTATGATCTATGACATGTTATGACTTTGTGAAGCTCTTCACCTAGGGTGATTCCTAGAGTGATTGATCAGCGACCTGTGTCTAGATTGATATAAAATTTATGGGTAATTGTCAAATTGTAGGCAAATTTCAGCACCTACAGTGGCAATCATATTATTATTAGGAATTAAATATTTCATAACGGAAATTGATCTTATCACATGTAACAATTTTAAATCCAAAAGGGGCAGTTATGAAAATAAGAAATAATAATGAATCCATGGGCACGCGCATATAATCAGTCGTACGCTGTTCTATTGTACCGTACGGTAATGATGCGAGAAAAATGTTGAAGTTTAACCTTTTTTATTGTTTATAAAAAAATAAAAAATTTTAATTATCCAAATCATCAAGGCTTTTAAAATATTATTTATTTGAATTAAAAAAATGTGCATACATTAAATTTATGTTCATGTGGAGTTTACAAACTTGATACGTTAAGCGTTTTTCAGGTTACTGTCTAAAAAAACGAAGAAAATCAGGATAATAAGTGTTTATTAAAATTAAAAAAAAATCAGCACGAGCTTCTAAGTTAATATTATATTATTGGGACTTCAAGTTTGCCTTCAATTTGACAATTACCCTTATACCACTATAATTTATTCCAGTTTTCTAACCTAATATTTTAAGATTACTGAAAATTAAAGTTAATGTGTATTTAAAAGATGATTCTTTTCTATACATTATCAAAATTCCTATTAATTTATCACAGACTTTACAGCTTTTGCCCTATTTTCCTCTTTTTCTCGTTTTTCGACACGTAAATGCGAACTGATTTAATAGAATCCGATAAGAAAACCTAAGTTTTTTGGTGAAAGTTAATTTCGGTTGAAAAGCCTTCTAATAAATGTTGGTTAATAATTAATATTTTTTGGTTCAATTTCAACAATTTATTTCAAAAGTCATACTTCTTGTTTAAAAATTCAACAATTCGATTGAAAATTTTTTTCTTTCATGGCTAAAATTTTTGTTTGCTATAAAATTCAACTATTTTATTGAACATTCATCTTTTTGATTTGGAAATTCATCTCTTTCAGTAGAAATTTCACATATTTTGTTAAAAATGCAACTGTCTAATTAATATTTAGGCTGATGAAATTTTTTTTCTTTATAGACTGTAAAATCTTTCTT
>CAKNXH010045254.1:0-13858 GCA_932178445.1 Andricus quercusramuli
AGTGCCTCCCCTCGAATTAAGGCCCAAAATCATAGCTGAATACCACGGTAGTTTAATTGGTGGCCACAAGGGTGTGACCAAGACACACCGTCGCATTAGGGAGAGGTACTCTTGGCCGGGTTTACGAGACCAAATTAGCGACTTTATCCGCAGTTGTCGAAGTTGTCTAGAGCAGAAGCTAGTACGAGCTAGGACTCGAGAACCTATGCTCATAACAGACACCCCAGCCGAGCCCTTCGAAAAAGTGTCACTTGACACGGTGGGAAAATTGCCCACTACACCGAACGGGAACCGTCACATCCTGACAATGCAGGACAACTTCAGTAAATATTGCATAGCTGTCCCCATACCTAACCTCAAGACAACCACCATAGCTCATGCAGTGGCCACTTCCCTGTGCTCTCAGTATGGTGCCCCTCGAAGTATCCTGACCGACAGAGGAGGAACCTTTGTGAGCAAGCTCATGAAACACCTTGAGAGGTTGTTCCAAGTAAAACAAATTACCACCTCCGGTTACCGACCTCAAACCAACGGGGCCCTTGAAAGAAGTCACATAGTCCTGACGGATTATATTGAGCATTACGCCGACGATTCTGATGATTGGGACCGATTGCTCCCTTTCGCCATGTTCGCTTATAATACGTCAGTACATGAGGCGACTAATTTCACGCCCTACGAATTGGTATTTGGTCGAGTGGCAAGAAAGCCGAGCTCCTTCCCCCAAGGCGAAGAACTCGAGACCTACGGCTCCTATCTGCGCGACCTGATAGTAAAAATAACAGAAATCCAAAAACTTGCGGCCGCAAATTTAGTTAAGGCAAAAACGACTTCTAAGGAACAAGGCCCGGCCCTTGAATGGAAAGATAGGGGACCAAGCCTACGTTATCAAGGAAGTGAGGGCCGGTAAATTCGATATTAGGGCCACTGGTCCTTACGCGATAGTCGGATTCACCGAAAATAACAACGTAATCCTCGAAACCGAAACCGGCGACCGATTCGCAAAACACAAAGATAAAGTTAGGATCATCCGCTGCTAAACTCGAACGAACCCTAAGGAAGAATCTAAAGACAGAATAAGCTCTTTCGTTTCCTTATTCTCTCCTATGACTAACTATCAAAGGCAAGAATCATTAAGGCATCTGGCCGCATCTTACAATTTCTCTAGTAATTGGGGCCCTATCCTGTCTTGGACTTCCTTCCTTTGCCGAAGAGAAAATCTAATTCGTGTTTCTTTTAGGTAAAAGATGATGAATCTATGGTCGATAATCCTCCTGGTTTTCTTTGCCACCTCGGAAGGCTCCAACCCCACTACTTATAGGAACACTCCTTTGAGGGCCAGTACAGGAGTTTACTACGAGCATCTGGGACCTATAAGACGAGTCGCTGGAACGTGGAGGATCACTGTGTTCCTGGACTTGCGGAAGATCCAGGGACCCCTAGAGTCTTACCAACAGCGATTCCAACATTTATCCGATCTGTGTCTACCTGGATTCGGAATATTTTGCCTACAGACGATCACTGACTACGTTCTCGACGCTAAGTTCCTGATAGCCGAAGGCCTAAAGAAGGAAGTATCCAGGCATGCCGCAGAGATGAAGGAGCGCACCAATAAGGCAACGCTTTTGAACCTACCGACGGGAATGAGAAGCCGACGAGCACAGCCACTACTGGGAATTCTAGGAGGCCTCATTGGACCAATAGCGGGCCTAATGACCTACAGTGACGGAGAGAGCCTCGAAGCGGGGATCGCCGAACTGAACCAAGCTCAAACCAATTTGTCTCACCTGGTGGGTAAACAGACTCACATAGTTAGGGCTCAGTTAGAAGGAATTCACGAGCTTTCGAGAACCAATAAGGAGAGACTAATCATACATGAGGGACAACTGACTCAGGACAATCTTAGGCTGGAAAATCTCACACGGGAAGTTGCGGAGCTCAAATATGCCCAAGCACTGACACGCGTGCTTAAGACGGTAGATTCTAGCCTCGACGACTACATTCACACCGCCCATCGCATTCTGGAAGTCATACACACGTTTCGCCAAGGGAAGATGCATCTCTCCCTCCTGAAGTCCGAACAACTGGAGCCAGTCTACCGAGATATCCAAGATCATTATCCCAGGCTTGAATTCCCAACCCCAGGACCTCAGGTGGACCTCGAGGAACTAGCCAACATAGTTACCATCACAACCGTGTATAAGAAGGAAATCCTAAGCATACTAATGGACATTCCACTATTGGAACCATCTTACTACCTAGCATACCAATTACATCCAATACCTGTATTTCAGTCGGTATTAGGAAATGGTTCTTCGTCTTACGAAAGTTTACCCATATTGCCGTTGAAGAATCCCAACGGACCCACATCCTGCTGGACAATCAACGCATAGAGTCCTGCAAGAAAACCCCCTACTACAGAATCTGTAACGACAACTCACCCGTTAACGAAATTGCTACCCATCAAACATGTGAAAGCGAGCTGCTATTGAACCCTTCAACGGAAGCTCTCCGAGGATGCGACATCCGAGTGTCCTACAATAAGGAATCAGGATGGGTCCCCATTAACTCTCTGGGTGGCTGGCTCTACTCCCTAGCTGAGCCCTTGTCCACCGAGCTGAGGTGCCCCAATCAAACCAAGTCTCTAGTCAGATTGAAAGGAATTGGGCTAATACAGATCGCACCCGGTTGCCATCTGAAGGCACATGATCAAACATTCCTCGGAATAGCCAGCGAAACCGGAACAACGGAGCTCATCTATGAGCCGCTCGTCCACCTCAATCTGGCTGAGCTATCGCCAATTTTAAGGGAACATGGAAACTTCACCACGAAAGATGAAAAGAAGAAACAGCACATAGTAGACGATTCCATCAATGATGAAGCCTTTCTTGCCAACGAGATGTCTCTGGATGACTTAGAAAAACAAATTGATGACATGAATCTACAACACCGAATTAAGGCCCAACACTTAACGCTCATTCAAGGTTGTTACGTGGGAATAGCTCTACTCGCCATAGGCCTCTGGTGCTACTGCTGCTACCCTCTTGTCAGATTTGGCATCACCAGAGCATGTCATGAGAAGGGCCCTAAGGATTCCAACTACAACCAGATAAATCCCGAAGCGAAGAGGCCCTCGGTAAACACTAAAGAAGCACGTATTGAGATCGAGCTACCTCTGACCAATCAACAATCTTCAACAAGCACGAGCAGTTGTGCCTGTAAAGAAACACCTGCAATATCACCAAGGGGTGCGATGCAGCCCTCGGTGCACACCAGCTCAACTACTTCAAGGCCAACGATCCAACTCCCTACGCAAACGCTACTCTGAAACTAAGCTATGTACACTGTCTACGTATGGGTATGAATGGATAAAATAAGTCATTTCCGTTCTTGTGAACATAGCTTAGAAATGTAAAGGGAGGAGTCGAGCTCCCCTCACTCGCAAGTTACCCTGAATTTCGAGGACGAAATAATCAAATTCCGGTGTGATTCGTTACGAGCGAATCTCCATTCTTTTTTTTCTTTATAATTAATGAAGCTCGAAATATTCTTTCAAGCTACATTGATTCAAAACTCTATATGAGTTTCAAGGGACTCTCTGCTCGCTCGTAACCTGAGATCTACTGTCAGCATGCTTACGCAGCATTCCAAGCTCCTGGGGACTGACAGCGAGCCAACTTGCGAATGAGGAGAGTATTGACCTCAGAGAATAATTTTAATCAAGGATTAAAATTATTCTCTGATGAAAACATGCTTTTTATTTCATTTTATTTTTTTCACAGGTATTTGAATTTCGCTTCGTCTTCCCCAAACCACTCAATAACATTAGGGTGGATTGCGGAAGGGAATTGTATGAGTGTACGGAATGATTAGTATGCACCTGGGCCTAGGTGAATAAGAAAATTAAACCCTGTACCTAGAATATAAGATTAAAGGATAAAAATAATAATAATAACAATATAGAATTAAGGGAAAGGAAAATTAATTCTAAGGCATCAGCCTCGAGGACCTAAATTAAAAACATATAAGAGAATCTGAAAAGAACGAGTATAGTTGCACTCGCTATGCGGTCACACACACATACGCGCAAGGTACCCATTCCATCTTTATCTCTCCAACGTTCTGAACATCGCCGTCGCGTTCTTTGCATGTATCTACACTGACGCGACGATCTCAAGCCTCCGCACTCTACACACTGTCCTCTCTCTCTCTCCACGTCATTCTTCCATAAGTCCGTCTCGCTTTCGCCTTTACATACTTCCCACCGTAGCCGGACAGTACGAACACGTGGAAAATACCAAAACAACGCCACGTGCTCACTCAGCAGAAACTTGTAACGCCGAAATGCTCGTTCATTTTCTTTGATAAAAGGGTTGGAATTAATATACACTTATATTCAAGTTGAAAATTCCAACCGGCATCAATTTCGATGCAAATTGAAATCAAAATTTCTTTCAGAAATATAAAGAAAGACTTGAATGCACCTCACTTCTGTAAGGTGCTGACGAGGTTCCTGTCTCGCAGGTGCAAAATTTCAAACGGAAGCATTTTGCAATGCAATTCTTGCACACTTGGAAATCAAGCTACTTTGTTAGTCAAATTTGCAAACGCTGCTTTGGCTCTCACGGTGTATCCCTACCTTCCTAATCGCAGTCTCCTGAGCAACCTGGCACGGGCCAGAACTACTCAGATTTTTGTCCGTCCGACGTTGGGACCAAGAACCAAACAAAGTTTTAATCGGTAAAAACTTAGTCCGTAAGACGCAACCACGTCCTATCCTTGGCACCGGAATTCTAACTTTCGACCACGTAACGGGAGTGAGCCGCCGGAATCGATGGGTTTTTGATTATTAAAATTGGGTTCGCGGTCCGAACGAAAAAATTAGAAAATCTCTATCCAACGGGAGGTAGGACCGTAACAGGAGCGGTCAGTTCTTTTCGCGTCCTATTCAACCTACTCAAAAACAAAATTTGAGTTTAGTCTAGAAGATGTTCGCCCCTTTTCGAATCTCAAAACGAAAAGGAGCAATTTTCTCGGAAGGCTTCAATTCACTTTTACGAGAAGTAGATATAATTTCTACCTCCCGTAAAAGCGAATTCACGGAAGGTGGCAGGTGTTTGCGCGTGTTTGTGTGTGTCGCAAATACCCTAAGAGACTAGAGTGGGTTGATAGACCCACGGAAATAGAAGGTTTTCGCCCGCTCTATTAAGAGAAGAAAATTAGGAAGTCACTTCTGGACTTAGTTTTCCTTTTTCTATTCGACGAGCGGTAGTTTTAAGTACGACGTATTAGTGAGCTGTATCATTCCTTTTTGCTGTCATATATTTTTTTTCTCTTCTTTTCCTCTACCTGTCGATACATTCTACCCATTGTAGAATGTGCCCTAATATTCGAATCTTGCTCTTATTATAGAATGTGCCCTATTTCTTTGCTCTTGGATAAACCTTATTATTGTTATCACAAATTGGAGACACAACTCATTTCTAATTCGACAAACCTGAAAACCCCCAATTTCTCATTTCAATTCTAAATTTCCGGGACAACAACTCTCAGTCCGAGAGTAGGGGTAAAACCCACATAAAAATAAAAATAGGAAAGTCGAGTCTCTCGCCCTTCCTTTAGTTTTGGGGAAGCCTCCCCCCAGCGTGTCGGTACTAGGCAGCCTTTATTTACGGGTCCTTTGTTTTCAATGGATTTAAAAATAAAATTTATTTAGTTCGTACGTGACATCATCCGAATTGTTTAAGTTTCAAACGAAAATACGAATTTTCTCCAAAAACAGTTAAGTTTTCAACAAAAAAGTTCATTTTTGACCCAAAAGTTTCATTTTAATAAAAAAAGAAGAAATTTTTAATTCATTAAGATTATTTTTCTACTACGGAAGATGAATTTGCAACAAACAGATAAATTTTCAACAAAGAATGGAAAATTTGCATTTTCAGTTGAAGACTTAATTTAAAGCAGAAAAAAAACGAATTTTCAACGGAATAGGTAAATTTCCAGCCGAAAATGCTTTTTAGTAAAGTGGTTCAACTTTTCCTCCAGTATCTAAATTTCCAATTTGAAAAAATGAATTTTCAACCAAAATGGAGTGGATACATTTTCAGTTAAAAAATTAGTTTTTATCCAACAGAAAGAGGGGTCTCAACCCCAGAGATTTATATCTATTTGAATCTAGAGAACTAGATTAGTTGAACTTCCAGCGAAACAGTTGCATTTTCATTTCTAAAAAAATATGTTTTTTTTTAAAACAAATTTGGTAAATTTGTAAGCAAATTATAAAATTTGTAACTGAAAATATAGTTGTCAGGAGAAAGCATGTGAAAAAAAGAAATGGAAATAGCCGTTTCGGGGTACTCTTAATCGCTTCACACTATCTCGGGACTCTCCTAACCGTTCTTCTGCTCTTTCTTTTTGTTGTGGCTTCTGATAGCGCCGAACAGTAAACGTCGCAACTCCACTGACCTTGCAAGCGCCTCTCTCTCGCCCCCTTGGACCTCCTTGTGCGACTAATAGCGTGAACCACTATAGCGGGACTCTAGTGTAAATGATAATATTTTCGAGAAATGTCGTTCCTGATGGCAAGGCTTTGGAGATGAAAAACGGCAAATAATATTATTGAAAAGCATTTTCCAACTTTCCATTCAAAATTATACGGTATCTATGAGTGACTTGCAATTTACGACACAGAGAAGAACAACGTGGGGGTATGCCTCGCAACTTCAAAGAACGCAGTGGCTCTCATGTTTGCATTTTCTTCGCATTCAACGCAACGTCTCAAAACGATGATCGTGTTGCCACAACACGATGCCATCGTTTTTCCGTAACACTCACAGGAGTGTTCTCCCAAAACTTGCATCGTGTTACGGCAAAACGAAAACTCTCGAAACGACGCATCGTGTTGGGAGAAGCAGATTTTTTCCTCAGATTTTGTCAGTGATTGAAACGTGCCCAGTTGGGAGTCTCCCATCTGTGCACGTGTACAGTTGGGAGTGTTCCATCTGTGCACGTGTACTTGTCAGTTGAAAATCTGACAGCATTAATGTAAACGTGCACAGTTGGGAGTCTCCCATCTGTACACGTACACAGTTGAGAGTATCCCATCTGTGCACGTAGACTTGTAAGTTGAAAACCCGATCGTATAATTTGACATGTGCGCATTCGGGAGTGCCCCATCTGTGCACATGCACAATTGTGCCAGTAGCCAACAACGTGCTCAGTTGTACCGCTGGCCTTCAATGTGCGCAGCTAGTAGTGTCTCGTCTGTGCACGTGCACAGTTGTGCCAGTGACCAACAATGTTCACAGTTGTACCACCGGCCCTAAACTTGCACTCGTGCATAGTTGTACCCCTCGCAAATTGAGACGTGCACAATTGGAAGTCTCCCATCTGTGCACGTGCATGGTTGAGAGTCTCCCATCTGTGCACGTGAACCGGCGCTGTTGTACCATATGTGCACATCGAAATGTAGACGTGCACAGATGGGCCGGCGTACAGTTGTGCCTGTGGCCAACAACGTGCACAGTTCTACCAGCAACGGCAAGTTAAATTTAAAATTTGATAAGGTCCAACACTATTTAACCAGAGTTTTATGAGTCACTCCAAACTGACTGAATTTTTTGAATGTTTAAATTTCACAAGCTTAATTCAAGGAACCTTTTAGGTTGGACCTGACGTTAAAAGGTTCCTTAAGGGTTTGGGTCCAGACTGGACCATTACATTTTTTGAGTGTCTGGACCCGGACCTTTAAGTTCTTAAGTGTTCGGGTCTAAAACCTTTAAATTCTTGAAGGTTCAAGTCCGAACCCAGACCCTTTAAATTCTTATGGTCCCTGGACCATTTAGGTCCCTGAAAACTTCCAAAATTAGGGACAATCTACTATTTTCATGTTAACAACAATTGTTTGAACAAATTTTCATCATCTTACGCATTTTTAAAGAAACTAATTGCATTTCTTTAAGGTATTAGCAGACTGTTATTCAGTAATGGCGCCGTGTTATCGGTCAATAACAATTGATAATTGTTTAAACAAAATTTACTAACAAATACATTTTTCAGCTATTTGTAGAGGTGAAAACTTGGGATTTTCATCGTAGTCAACAAAAAGAGAGGAGTGATTTTAGCTTTCTGGAATGTGTCAGAACTAAAAAACAAGAACGAGGGATTCTGGGAGGCTATTGAAAAATGGGACGTGGTAATGCTGAGTGTAACGTGGGTGGATGAGAAAACTGGAAGGGCGTGAAACGAAAGTTGCTGTAGAAAGAGTGAGAAAAGAGTGGAAGAGCGGGAAGAAAAGCGGGAGGGCGTGATGATGAGAAGAATAAAGGTAGGAAAAGAGAGCTTGACGATCGTTTGTGTGTATAGGACGAGAGGAGAAGAGGAAGGGTGGAGATTACTAAGGGAATGGATGGAGGAAAGGAATGAAGAGTTGGTCTTGATAGGAGGCTTGAACGCATAGACAGGAGAGTTAGGGGGAGAGATCTGGGGTGAAGAAAGCGAAACTTTCTGAAGAAATTCCAAGCACAGGGAGATCGATCGGGAGGGAAAACTCTTTTGATCCTGTTGGAAGAGGAGGGGTGGTTTGTCTGCAATGGAAATATAAGGGAAGATGAAGGAGGGGAATTGACTTTTATAGTTAAAGGGGAGACAGTGATAGATTATATCCTAGCAGAAGAAAGAATGAGGAAGAGAATGGATAAAGTGGAAGTAGGTAATGAAATAGGCTCAGAACACTTTCCGCTAATAGCGACAGTGAAATTTTCAGGATGGAAGTGGCATAGCGAAAAAAGGGAAAGAACTGGCGAAAGGAAAGTAAAAATGGGTAGATGGGGGGGAGGATGAATTGCGAAAATTTAAAGGAAGAATGGAAAGCGAGGAGATTAGAGGAATGGAAGTGGAAGACGTTGACGCGCGCCTTGAAAAGCTAAAAGAACTAACAGAGAGGATAAAAGAACAGGTAAGGCCAAGAGAAGAGGGGGGCATGAAGAGGGGATGGTGGGACGCAGAATGTAAGGAGAGTAAGGATAGAATGAAGGAAAATGTAAAATAGTGGAGAAAAGGGGAGATAGGGAAGCAGGAATATAATAGGAGAAAGAGAGAAAATGAAAGATTTCTAAGTGATAAAAGGCAGTTAGAGAAAAATAGGTATATGGAAGAGGTGGAAAAATCAATCAGGGAAGGAAAGGAATGGGAGGTGATCAATAGGGAACGAGGGGGACGGAAGGGCATCAATGAGGGAATCGAGATGAATGAGTGGACCCCGTACTTTAAGAGACTATTGGGAGGAGTGGAAAATAAGGTGTTAGGTAAGAAGAAGAAAGTAATAGAAGGAAAAGATGATAGCAATGGCGGCATAAGTAGGGAGGAAGTAAATAGAGCGATAGGGAGGCTTAAAAGAAACAAGGCAACAGGTGAGGACGATATTGAGAACGAGGCTTTGAGGTTTGGTGGAGAAGGGGTGAGAAACGAAATATGGGAGGTATGCAAAAAGGTGTGGAGAGGAGAGGGATGGACTAAGGAATGGAAGACAGGGTTGTTGGTACCGATAATTTAGAAAGGAGAGGGCAAGAAGGTGGAGGAGTATAGGGGAATCACACTTATGTCGGTGGGTTACAAAATATATACGGAGATTCTCAGAAAGAGATCACAAAGGGAGGTGGAAGAGAAGGGGATTATTCCACACAATCAGACGGGCTTCAGGAAATGTATGGGAACAGTAGACAACATCCACGTACTGAATTATCTAGTGAATAGGAACTTAGGGAGGAAGAAAGGGAAGTTAGTGCCTTATTCGTAGACTTTAAAGCGGCTTTTGACTCGGTGAACAGGAAGGTGTTATGGCAAGTTGTGAAAGGTAATAGGAGTGAGCTGGAGCTGCCCAGGATATATGTTGACGGAGGAATAAAGTAGAGGTAAAATGGTTATTAGACAGATGAAGAAAGCATGGAATTTTGAGGAGAAACTAAAGAGGGGGGAGGGAAGCAGGATAGCACAAGCTTGTCCATGGGAAGTAGTAAACAAAGAGATTAGGGGTAACACAGAAGGATCAAGGTGGGAGAAAGAGAGGCAACAGAAGAGGAGAGAGTGCGATACAAGAGCAGATGTCAGAGTATGGCAAGAGTTAGAGAATTAACTGATAATAACAGAGGGGGAGTAAAGATGGAAAAAAATCGTGGAATCTAAGTATAACAGGTGGTATAAGGTAGTGAAGGCTGAAGGAGAACCAGAATATTTAAGAAAGATTAAGAAGGAGAGTAAATGGAACCACGTTATACTATTTAGGATGGGAGAAGGAATGAGAGAGTGTAGGTATTGGATGGATGAGGAGAAAAGAAGATGCAGAGTCTGTTACTACGAGACAGAATCATCGGGGCATGTTTTAGAGAGATGTACGGGGAATGAAACATTTGGTGAGAGTGTGGATGACAGGATGCAGTGGACCTTGGATGGAAGTGGACAAGAGGCAAGCTGGATGATGAGACTGGAAGAAATGAGAGAAAGTAAGGGGCAGGTAGTAGGGAAAGGCCATGCGCTCACTCCTATAAAAGGACATTAAAGTAAATAGAACGTTGAAAATCATGTGAAAGGAAATGGTAAGAGGAAACGGATGCCCAGGAAACTCAATAGTCAGCAAATCTCGAGAGTAATTTTGTTAAGACAAAGCGATAGCATATAATTTAATATAAGTAGAATACTAGTCTATAGATATTAAGTATTATTAAGGTAGTATAAAACAAACAAACAAGCAAAAATTGGTAAATATACTCCATAAGCTTTCTTAAAAATTTACTGCTGATCATTTCCAAAAAAGAAAAGTTTAAATCCGTTTACAATTGCGACCTGTACACTATTTTGAATTGTGAATTCCCGAGCCAGCCCACTGTGCAGCGGGAAAAGTAAACCCCAAAGGTTTTGTTTTTACTCCGGACTTTGCCTGAGTATGTAGGGCACATTGCGATTTGACTAGGCGGAGTCCGAAGTAAAAGTGCTACTTCCGACTTTGCCTGACACTGCTCAGTCAATTCGCGGAGGGACTAGGCAGACTGTGGTGCACCGACACATTCGACTTTGCCTGTAACACACACACACACACACACACATATATATATTGAGTCTGTGGATAAGAGGTGAGGGTGGCGGAAGACAAGGCAGGGAAGAAGTCTCGATAGGGGAGAGGGTGACCTGGACGAGGGAGGCGGTGGAGAAGTATCAAGAGGAGCTAGGAAAGGTACGCTTTGGAGGGGAGTCGGTGGAAGAGATATGGGAGGATCTGAAAGAGAAGGTGAAAGGTTGTGTGCAAAAGAAGGTATTTAGAAAGAAGAGGAAAGGAATGGTGAAGCCGCGGTGGGATAGGGAATGTAAAAAGATGAAGAGGAAGGTGAAGAGGAAGTACAAGAAGTGGAAAAAGGGTAATGCGGGAAGGGAGGAGTACGTAGAAATGAGGAAGGGGTTTAGATTGGTGTGTAAGAAGAAAGAACGGGAAAAGGAGAAAGATCTGGAAGAGGAGTTAGCAAATGTTAAGACAGAAGGGGACGTCTGGAAGATAATAAAGAGGTTTAGGAAGCGTAGGGTGGGGGTTAGCGAGAAGATAGGGAGTGAGGAGTGGAGAGAGTTTTTCAAAGAATCATTCCAGGGCTCGGATTCAAGGAGGAAGGATGGGGGAAGTAGAAGAACGGGGGAGGCAGAGATGGAGGAGTTGAATGACGAAGAGATAGAGAAGCAGATAAGGAAGTTGAAAAGGTCAAAAGCAGCAGGGCTGGATGGGGTAGAGAACGAAGCATGGCTGTTTAGTACACAAGAGGTTAGGGAGAGGCTGAAGGAGGTAGTGAAGAAAGTATGGAGGGGCGAGGGATTCCCGGGAGGGTGGAGAGAAGGGCTAATAGTGCCACTGTATAAGAAAGGGGATAGAGATGGGCAGGAAAATTATAGAGGGATTACGCTAATGAATACGGCGTATAAGGTATACGCGATGGTGGTGGCAGAGAGACTGCGGAAGGATGTCGAGGGGAAAGGAATATTGCCGGAGACGCAGGCGGGATTTAGGGCGGGTAGGAGTACTATCGACAATATCTACGTGATGCAGCACGTGGTGGATAGAGAATTAGCGAAGAAGGGGACGAGAGTGTACGCGTTTTTTGTGGATCTCAAAGCCACGTTTCCATCGGTGGATAGGGGGAGGTTGTGGGAGGCAATGGAGGATAGGGGAGTAGAGAGAGGCCTAATTGAAAGGGTAAGGGAGATATATGAAGAGACTAAAGACAAGGTAAGAGGAGGGGAGGAGATTTCCGAGGGATTCTGGATGGATAGGGGTCTAAGGCAAGGGTGTCCACTTAGCCCAACGCTTTTTGCGATTTTAATTGCGGATATGGAAAGTAAGCTGGAGGCCGGGGTGGTAGGAGGAGTTAGGATAGGAGGGGTTAGAATTTGGTCACTAGCGTATGCAGATAACATAGTGTTGCTGGCAACCAGCGAGGAGGCCTTAAAGGAGATGATGAAGAGGTTGAGAAGATACCTGGATGAAAAGGGGTTAGAGCTGAATGCGGAAAAGTCCAAGGTTATGGTGTTCAGAAAAGGAGGGGGAAGGGATAGGGGAAGGGAGTGGAAGTGGAAGGGAAAGGAGGTACAGGAGGTGCAAGAGTTTGTGTACCTGGGCTTCGTGTTTCGAAGGAATGGGGGAGTGGATGGTCACATAAAAGAGAGAGTGAGGAGGGCAAATGTGGTGATGAGGCAGGTGTGGGGGTTGGGAATGAAGTTATTCGCAGATGACTTTGGAAGGAGAATGAACTTGTTTGATTCACTAGTGATGAGTGTGCTATTGTATGGGGTAGAGGTGTGGGGGTGGAAGGAAAGTGAAGAGGTAAATAGAACGCAGGAGAGGTATATAAAGTGGACCCTGGGGTTGGCAAGGAACACGCCTAATTATATTGTCAGGAGGGAGACGGGGAGGACGAGTGTAGGAATTCTAGCAGGGAGCCGGGCGTGTAAATATGAGGAGAAATTTTTGGAAGAGGGGGGAAGTAGGCTGGTTAGGAAGTGTTGGTGGGAGAAGGAGAACAGGGGAGGGGGTGGGAAGATGGAGGCGGAGAGGGAACGGTATTTTAGAATGAATGGATTGCAGATGGATGAAGTGAGAAGGATGCACGAGGAAGGAAGGAAGGTTTATGAATTGGTTAAGCAAAACAGCATGGAGAGAGAGAAGACAGAAGGGGAAGAGAGAATAAGAGAGTCAAGATTTAACGGGAACTATGTGTGGATTATGCCAAGGGCAAGAGCGCAATATTTGTGTGTGAAAGGAGAGAAAGGAAGTCAGGAACTTATAGCGAGGATGAGGTGTGGGTGTATGGAGGGTTTCAATAGGTTTTGGCTCTCTCGAGAGAAGAGGATGTGTGAACTGTGCGGAAAGGGGGACGCAAGAGTGGAGCACTGGCTGGAGGAGTGCGGGGAGGTGGAAAGAAGTGAGATATGCACGGAGGCATTGTTGCATGAAAAGGGGAAAAAAGGGCAGTAGCATGGGTGAAGAGAGTGGTGGGTAAGATGGAGATGAAGAGAAGGAAGGAGGAAGAGGAGTGGAGAAGGAAAGATTGTAAATAGGAGAGAAAGTAGATATAAGTAAGATGTAAATATTGTGAATAGTAGATAAGTAAGAGGTATTAGCTGCGAAAACAGAGGTTGGCAAGCGAGGCAATGCGAAAAAGTAGGGACATGCGAGCGAGGCGAGGCGAAGCGAAGAAGGCAAGGCGATACGAGCGTGCGGCTTAGAGATAAGGAATGGATGGATGTTAGTTTTTAAGGGTTAGTTTTAAGGAAATTCTGTAAAAAAATGGATGTGTAAGCAAGTCAATTTTTTAAGGCCAGCAGGCTG
>CAKNXH010045261.1:2063-18572 GCA_932178445.1 Andricus quercusramuli
TATAGTTTAAAGTTTGTCATAAGGACAACCGCAGGATTTCGCCGGGAGCGGGTGCTAATCTGAAAAATTGCACCCGCTCCCAGCGAAATCGTGGTGAAATTTCAGCTGTAACCACGTCTCACGACCGTGAGATGAGTGGTTACAGTCTGCGCGAATTCAATACGATGATCCGGCGAAAGTCTCGTGCACCCTGAGGACACGGGGCGAACCAAGGACGAACGCCTTCTGCATTCTCCCTGCAAGTGCCTCAGCATTTTGTTGACACGCAGGGTTGCTTTTCAGGCTATTATCAAGTGAAACCTTGGCACCTCCATGAGCGCCAATGATCAGGACGATTAGCTTAACAGAATATTCCGGGTATAACCGTCGCAACTCCCTCATAAGGTCTTTATACCTTTCTTTCTTTTCTTTCTCCTTCGCTGTGACGTTTTTGTCCGCTGGTGCCGAAAATTCGATAACGAACATGGTTCGTTTCTCGAAGTCAAGAAGAACCATGTCAGACCTCGAGTGCGCAACAGAAACAATTGTCGAGAATATGAAGTTCCAATATATGCGGCACTTCTCATTTTCGACAATTGACTCTATTTCTCTAGGGGCGTTCAGCGGAGAGGTATTTGGGCTAATGCCGTAAGAGTGACAGAGATGGTAATAAAGCACTCTCAGTGCCGCATTGTGCCTTTGGATGTAGGTTGTTCCCGCATGAGCTGGACAACTAGATAGTACGTGTCCTAGATGCTCGGGGTGTTCATGACACGCTCTGCAGCTATCATCGGGAATATCTTGGCTCAAAATGTGGCGACGGTATGCTAGAGTGGAAATGACACCATCTTGACATGCCAAAATGAAGCCCTCTGTGCCCGACTTCAATCCGGGTGATCTAAGGAAAGCAAACGTCAACTCATACGACATCGACTGATCTTCCACATTTCTGTGGAAGATGCCGTGCATCTTCTTGTCGAGGAGCTCTTCGCAGAAGTTTTTCTCCTGTGCTTTCTTAATCCGGGCCTTCAGGAGTGAGTATTTAAGATGGATAAGATTTGATGCATTTCGCTCACCCCTGATATTGAAGTCAAGGCCGAGTGTTTCAGCAGCCTCTTCTGCTGCTTTGTAAAGAAACGCCCCCTTGCCTACTTCTTCGTGTTTTCTGACCATTTTAAGAAGAGGATCTTGTCCATTTGCGACAATATGTGCTGTACCCAGAATAATCCTGTTGTGAAGACATTCAAGATTCAGTATTCCACGACCACCTTGACGGCGTGAGATGTAAAGTCGTGGAACAGAAGACTTAAGGTGCATGCTTTTGTTCATGTGCATAACCTTTCAGGACCCGATGTCGAGGGATCTGAGCTCGTCCTTCGTCCATGGAACTACTCCAAATGAATAGAGTACTACTGGGACGGCAAGCATGTTCGTTGCAGATACTTTGTTCCTCGCCGACAGTTCGGAAGACCATATCTGTCGGAGGAGACGTTTGTATCTGCATCGGAGAGTATCCTTTATAGATGTTACGTCCTGAATGCAGCTTTGTGGCACGCCCAGGTATGTATAGGTCTCTCCAGCGCGAAGGTGTCGTATAGCGCTTCTGTCAACGAGTTCAGGATCTTCGAGGATGCCGTTAAGTTTTCCTTTCTTCAAATTAACCTTGGCGCATTTCTCCAACCCGAACTCCATTCCAATCTCTTGAGTGTACTCTGTGACAATTTTCAGAGCTAGATGTAGTTTCTCTTGATTTCTAGCATAGGGCTTAAGATCATCCATGTAAAATACATGAGTTACCTTATGCTTTCGATTTCCAGGTTTGCCGCAGAGGTACCCTTCGAAATGGCGAAGTGCGAGAGATAGTGGCAATAATGTGAGGCAAAAGAGGAGAGGGCTCATGGTATCGACCTGAAACACACCTCTCTGAAAGGTGATACTGTTAGTGATCACACGATATTTTCCAGATAAGATGGTAAATCTGGTTTTGCAAAGCGGCATTAATCTCTCTATGCATCTCGCGATGTGTGGATGAACCTTCAAGCTTTCCAACAGACAGATGATAAGTCTATGGGAGGTTGAATCAAAAGCTTTTCGGTAATCTATCCAGGCCATCGATAGAGATCGTTGATAGGATGCTGCATCTTTACAGACACATCTATCGATGAGCAGGTTCTCCCGACTTATATATATTTATTTCGGGGTTCTCCCGACATATATATATATATATATATATATATATATATATATATATATATATACATATATATACATTTGGAGAAACATAAACTAGATTTTCATGAAAAAATATAGACCTGAGATAAAAGTGTATAGAACATTAATTCTTTTTCACGCCTAGCACAACCCAGCACAACTTTCAGATTTTTGAAATTCACATTTTGAAAATTTTTTGAATTTCAAAAATTATTTTGAGAAAAATAAACTAGTTTTTCATGAAAAAATATAGACCTGAGTTAAAAGAGTATAGGACAATAATTGGGTTTCACGCCTAGCACAACCCAGCAAAACTTTCAGATTTTAGAAATTCGCATTTTTAAAAAATTTGGATTCAAAAACCTAAGTAAAAAGTGTATAGGACAATAATTGCTTTGCACGTAGTGTCTGAAAAAAAAGTTTTTTGAGAATTTCGGGTAAATTTTGACTTTTTGGGAAAATATTTTACGGTGAAATTGAGCACAAACCTAGCACAATTCAGCACAACTTTTTTTTCAGAAAAAACAAAATGGCGGTGCTGGCCCGGAAAAGTTTTTTGTTTTAATTTTGGCTCCAATTTTGACTGTTTTGAAAAATTATTTACGGCACGATTGAGCACAAACCCAGCACAATCCAGCGCAACTTTTGTTGTTTCGAGAAAAAAAAATGGCGGTGCCAACTTCTTAGACATCATTTTAACCCGTAGAGTTCACACTCCATCTGCGCACACTTAAAGTCCTCACTAGTGCGAATTGGGATTTTGCATTTTTGATCATTGACAATTCTCTCAAAATGCAAGAAAATTTCAAATTAGAAGTAGTGTTTTGAATGTGTATTTTTGTCAGGAATTTGATGGTGATGATGACTTTTTGATAATAATTAAATCTGTGTTCAAAAATAAGAATTTTCGGAAGTACAATTTTGAAAAAGTCACTTTTTCTATAAAAAGATACCATTTTCTTTATATTTCATAAAAGTGGATAGGTCCAGCAAGGCTTTGAAGCTAATATATTGTACTTTGCGGAGAAAAAAACATTTTTTGAGAAAAATGAAAATGAATCTTTTTTAAGAGAGTGTGAATTTAGGGTGCTTTTGGAGTAGGGAAATGAGCATAATTCGATAATTTATGGATAACAATATTGTTTATCATAACTTTTTCATCAAATATCATAGTGAAATTAAAAGTTAAAATTTTTATAAATTCTACTCGATAAAATGAGTGCAGAATTATGTTTATTTCCCTACTTCAAAAGTACCCTAAATTCACACTCTTCAAAAAAATATTTATTTTCATTTTGCTCCAATAATTTTTTTCCCCTCAAAGTACAATATGTCGGCTTCAAAGTCTCGTTTGATCCCATTCACTTCGATGAAATATAAAGAAAATGGTACTTTTTTATAGAAAATGTGACTTTTTTTAAGATTGTACCTTCATAAATTCTCATTTTTAAAAGCAGCTCTAATCATTACTAAAGTTTCATTATCACCATCAAATTTCTGATAAAATTTCATATTTAAAACACGACTTTTAATATGAATTTGTTTGCATTTTAAGAGAATTATCAACGATCAAAAACGCAACCACAAAGTCCACACTAGTGCGAATTCGCACCAAGTCTAACTTTTCAAACCCACATCAGGGGTAGTTTTAGATGAACGACGATGGGACTCTGGGGCATGATGCAGTAAGGGTCGAACATATTTAACGTATGGAAGGGAGACCCTTCTACCTGATGGGTGAGAAGGGACATCTATTTGAAAATTTTGCTGGTGCAAAAGTTTCCCTCGGTTCCCTGTACTCAAATCAGTATTTGTTGCATAACTAAGAATTTATTTATGTAAACCTCGTTGCCAGTTGGCATTTAAGTAAGAATCAGGGAATCGAGAGAAACTTCTGTTTCATTTCGCTACTGCACTTAAACCAAATTACTTTTCACAAAATGTATTTCTTTTATCTCAAGTTTTGGACTAAAATTAATAACTGGAATTGAATAAAACTGATTGGATTTAAAACTTTTCATTGCAATCTGTCGCAGTAACGAAATATAGCAAAAGTTTCCCTCGGTTCCCTGAACTTAAAACAGTATTAATTGTTTATTTATAATTGCGTATTCAAGAGTTTATTTATGGAAACCTCGGAATATTCATGTTGTATAGTTTAAGAGTGTACCGTATTATATTCGCTCTACGTGCCTATATATTTCTTCGAGATATGATTATGTTGTTTATCTTAACCCTACTCTAAAGAAGTGTATGGGGTCTAGGAACCAGAGAGAAAGAATCAGTATAAGCAGAACTTTGAAAGCCATATGTACTCTAATATTTGACTCTTCGAATAAAATAAAGATTTTATACTTTTATACAAATCAAATTGATTGACTTATACGAAATGCTTGCCTTAATATTCCTAATTTATTAAGTGCAAAAAATTACATGGTCCTTCTAATCGGATCCATTCTCAAAAAGAAAAACAATCAAACTGCAGTGTTCGATTACAGCTCTTACAAATATCAGTGCAAGTGATAGTGAGTCATTTCCATGCAACTATACAAGAGTTACTATTGTGTCACAAGTGCACTACACATCCAAGCCAATACTGATATTGGACATCATTGGATTCTCCTTCAAGGAGCTTTACAAGTAGAACAATAAGGTCGACCTTTCATCGAACAATCACATCAAAATAGTGCTTCAAATACAACAGGGCAATGCGTTTCTAAAACACTCTCTATCTGAGTGCTTACCAAGCAATTCAGTCTCTAGCAATTCAAATGGAGGCAATGCGTATGAAACACCTCATCTACAAGACATAGAGGCAATGCCTTCAAAACACCTCACGAGCAACCGATTGAGGCAATGCGTTTAAAATACCTCGAGATCATCTAGGCAGAGTCAAGGCAAAATTGGGTACGTACGTTTGTGGTCATTATTAAAAAAGTGTCCGTTATTTCGTTCATTTGAGTACGTCGTTCATATTTATTTGGCGTACGTTCTTAAAAACTTTTAAGTTCGATTGGGAAATAATTCCACTCATACTCTATTTCGACAATGGAGAACTTTGATCGATTGAGTATACTTTTACAAAAAAGCACAACAATCGGAGAACATGTAACCAGATTTGAAGAATTTCTGGCACAGATTGACGCGAACAACCCTACTCAAATCGCTGAATTACAATTGCGATGCAATACGCTCATTTTTCAAAACCCGATGATTATATGACGAAATTCAGTTGATTGATACAGAAAAAGATCATGGTCAGGATAAAAAATCCGTTCAAGATCTTTTCTTCCAAACCCTTGCGCAAGCTCAAAAATACGTTACACCTCTCGCGTCGCAATTTAATATTAGCTTACAAACAGAAAATCAAGACACGGTTTCAAATCCGGGTATTGCAAGTGGATCAGTTGCATCCAACAATAGAAGAAAATTAAAACTGCTTCAAGCTGAATCACCCACTTTCAATGGTAAGGTAGAAGAGTGGTTGTCATCCAGAGATACTTTCAATACAATGATTAATAACCGTGGTGACATAAGTAATGCAGAAAAATTACAATATCTAAAATCGACACTTAAAGACGAGGCACTACGTAAAATTCAAGTTTTCGCTATTACTAATGATAATTTCGATCGCGCTTGGAATCTTCTACGAAAATCATATGAAGATAAACGTACCCTCATTTCGCGTCATCTTAGTTTATTACTACGATTACCGGTTCAAGAAAAAGTATCATATCAGGGATTGATCGCTCTCGCTGACGAATCTCAACAGCATCTTCAATCATTAGCTTCATTGGGAGTGAATGTAAATCATGAGATGATAGTCGCGATTATCGAAGAAAAGCTTCACAAATCTTCTTTGGAAAAATGGGATGAAACCATTAAAAACGGAGAATTTCCAAAATTAGAAGATTTAACGGATTTTTTACATAGAACTGCAGCCCGTATTTCTAAACGTAAAAACGATAAGACTGCTACAAAATTCTATTGATAAAGATACCCCTCCTTCTAAAAAACGCAAAGATGATTTAAAACGTCAGGTTTTCATGACTACTGCATCCAATAAATGTCCTCTCTGTACCGAGCCACATTATCTATTTAAATGCAGTAAATTCTTGGCTTGAACTGTTGAAGAGCGTACTAAAGTCATAAAAGATGCGCGTTTATGCTATAATTGCTTACATAATCATAAAGCAAAGGATTGCAAATTCGGAACTTGTAAAAAGTGTGGGAAACGTCACAATACTTTCTTACATTTTTCTAAAATACAAGAGTCGAACAAATCTAATAAATCGTGACAATTAAATCCAGTCTCGGTAATTACTTCAAAGTCTCTAGTTTCTTCACCAACATGTCAACTAATGACGAGTGCGATAGTTGAAGTATTTGATAACAAGAGAAAACGAACAAAGGCCAGACTGTTACTTGATGCGTGTTCAACCACGAATTTTGTGACAACGAACCTCGTAAAGAAATTTAAAATACCGATGTCAAAATGTTCATTTTCAGTTGGGGCTGTAAATAACCTTACAACGGTTGTGAATGGTATGGTTTACATAACATTTAAATCAGTTTATAATGAGTATCAACGCACACTTAATTTTTTAGTCATTCCTAACATAACTGATCTAGTTCCGAGTAAAGCCATATTACATGAGCATCTGCAAATTCCTAAAAATATATTACTCGCTGATCCTAATTTTCACATACCTAGAACAATTGACATGCTCATAGGCGCAGGAACGAGCCTATCTCTATTATCGATAGGTTCCATAAATTTATCTCAAAACGGTAATGATCTTTATTTACAGAAAACTCGATTAGACTGGGTAATTGGCAGAGGTTTAGAGCTCTCAAACAGTTCTAGAATCACAAAAACTAATAATTGCCTAGTAACCGATTTAAAAACGATTATTGAAAAATTCTGGTCAGTCGAAGAATTGTCATCTCAATCGGAGCTTTCTCAAGAAGAAATCGATTGCGTGGTACACTTTAAACAACACGTGACACGAGATCAAGTCGGTCGATATATAGGTGTACAAGGTGTTACCGCTGCCTGGGCTTTGGCCATATGGCGGCGGGATGCAAGGGTTCGGACCGGACCCAGGCCTGCTGGAGGTGCGGCAAAGAGGGCCATAGGGCTGCTGCGTGCGAAAGTGCGCCGCAGTGCTACCTCTGCGCCGCTAAAGGAGAGAAATCCCGGACGGACCATCTGCCCGGGACTATGAGGCGTTGGTCGTTCCGAGAGGCAGCCTCATCGAGGAAACCTCAAGGTCGGCCAAGCTAAAGAATATCGCCCAGCCAGGATGCCGAAAGCCGACGAGACCGGGTTGTGGTTCCACCACACCGCTGAGGACGATGCGTGCATCTTGGTTGGGTGATGGTTTGAAGAATGCCAAGCTGGCAGGTAAAAGTAGAAGCCGAAGCACGGCTTAATGGCCTTTCGCCTGGGACTCTGAAGTAATGCGATAAGCGGTTCTGGAGTCCTGGGTTGGCGGGAAAAGGAGTTAAGGTTTAGTGGGTAGGTGCCGTTTGGTAAGTCCCACACTCACCTTCGTTCCTTGTGGACTGCGCGCTCATGTGTGCATCTCACGTGTATATATTTTAAATGTATATGCATTTTCCGTTTTTACTCCCTTAAATAAAAAAAAATAAAAAAAAAACCGTTCAGAGCGACAACGAAAACATTAGGCGAATCAAAACAAATTGCATTAAAAGATTGAAGGAACTACAAAAGAGATTTGAAAAAGATTCGGAATTTAAAGAACAATATACAGCGGTCATTCAAAATTACTTGGAATTAAATCACATGCCATTGATAAATTCGCCTCACGATTCTGCAGGCTTTTATTTGCTGCATCACGGTGTTATTAAGAATTGCAGTAATACTACTAAATTAAGAGTAGTTTCCAATGCTTCAGCTAAAAGTAGCTCTGGTGTCTCCTTAAATGAACTTCTGATGGTCGGTCCAACTATACAAGACGATCTTTTTTTCCTAATAATCCGTTTTCGCTTTTATAATTATGTGCTTATAGCAGACATTGAGAGAATGTACAGACAGTTCTTCATTCGCGAAGAAGATCGGCAGTATCAAAGGATTTTGTGGCCTAGAAATGATCAGATATTAGAATGCTATCTAAATACGGTCACATTTGGTTTTGCTCCATCATCTTTTTTAGCCATACGATGCTTGCATCAATTAGTTGAGGATGAAGGTCATGATTTTCCCTTGGTGGCGCATATATTAAAAAGGGATTTGTATGTGGATAATCCCATTACTGGAGCTTCCACATGTAAAGAGGCGCGAGAGATTTATGATTAAATGACTAAACTCTTAAGTCGAGCTCAACTAAACATGCGACACTGGGTTTCGAATGAGTCCAGCATACTTGAAGGCATACGCGATAAAAGTCTAGACACCGATTTTAAAATAAACAAAGATTACACGGAGAAACCTTTTGCTGTACTATTTGCTAAAAATCAGGCTAGATTTTACTATTTCTAGTTCGCAATGGAGGGCAGAGCGGAACTTTTGCAATGTTTACTACTTCGAGTAGTAACTGGTAACTACATGCCGAACTACAAAATTAATTGGAATCAAATCTAAAAATGTTACATTTATTTTAAAAAAGGTTTAAAGTATTTACAAACCTCTGTAGTAAACCAGCAAGCAATGTATTACAGCCACTTACTAATTTCGGTAGAAGAAAATTCTAAATTTCTTGCATTAATATCTGCAGCAGATTGCAATATTTGCAAACAACTGTAGTAACGTCGAGAGAGACCGGTGCACGGATTTGGTAAATGACTCAGTAAAAATTGGTACAGCCGGATTAGCAGACGAAAAAAATAAACCCAACACGCGCCCCGTCTGACTATAGGAATATAGGATATCACTTTAAAAGGGTTGCGTCGAACGCACCATTTATATTCGAAGAATTTTCCACACTCTCCGTTGAAATAGAGTCTATCTTCATCTCGAGACCACACAGTCCGATTTCAACAGATATAAATGATCTCTCTGCTTTAACTTCAGGACACTTTTTGATAGGTGACTCACTGACTAATTTGCCCGAATCTGACCTCTTGCCTTTACCTTCCAATCGATTATCAGCTTGGCAGTTGATTTCTAAAATACGTCAGGACTTTTGGAAAAGATGGAGTATCGAGTATTTAAATGAGTTAAATATTCGTCAAAAATGGCGTAGTAATACTACGAATCCATAAGAGGGTATGCTAGTTTTAGTGAAAGAGGACAATATTCCTTGTATGCAATGTCCTTTAGCTAGGATTCGTGAATTTCATCCAGGAAGTGATGGCGTGGTTAGGACTCACGGAGAAAAATGAAATTCGAAAAATAGGAACTGAGTCCTGTATTTCGAGCAAATCGGATCCAGGATGAATTTTGCTAGAAGAGTACTGTACATCCAACGCTCTATCCAGAAGGAGAGTGCTGCCTACATTGATGGCCTGCAGTGGCTGCCTACAGTTTAGGAATGAGTCCCGACTCAGTCGGGAAAGAGGCTCGAAATATTCATCGTGGATCCCGATTCCTAAATTACAGTTCTCAGTCCTGAATGTCTGAACACGATCCGGGATGTTTGGGATTCACTTTTAAACTTCTGGTCCTCAAAACTTGTTCCTAAATCCGCATTTTTCTCCGTGCTGTAATTTTACAAATCGCTAATCGAATGCTTAAAAGACCTGTACGAAAAATTGCTGTTTTACCTATAAACTGTGACAATGTCGAAAAGGAATGTTGATCGTTTACTCTCTCAACGGGGGGGAGTATGTATAGTTTTAGACTGTACCGTATTATATTCGCTCTACGTGCCTATATATTTCTTCGAAATATGATTATGTTGTTTATCTTAACCCTACTCTAAATAAGTGTATGAGGGCTAGGAACTAGAGATAAGAATCAGTATAAGGAGAACTTTGAAAGCCATATGTAGACTAATATTTGACTCTTCGAATAAAATGAAGATTTTATACTTTTATACAAATCAAATTGATTGACTTATACGAAATGCTTGCCTTAATATTTCTAATTTATTAAGTACAAAAAAATGCACATGTAAACCCCTTAAGGAACACATAATGCCTTAAATTGTGTATAAAAATATTTTTTATATAGTTAAATCAAGTGTGTTTATGAAATATATTACTGGTTTTTTATTTTACATTGATATAAGTTGCATTTATTTTAATATTTTATATTTGTCGCAGATATTCGTCGGATGTGCAAGCGATATGCGTAACAGATCTGCTAGCGATATGCGTAGCAGATCTGCTAGCGATATGCGTAGCAGATTATGCGTCAGATTCTGCTAGAAATATGCCAGGCAATTGATGACGCATATGTCTCATCGGGTGAGAGCACAATCTGCGCGTCGATCCGCAGATCTGCGTGCACATACGCCATAAGAGTGTTCTAACAGAATGTTATCTGGGAATATCCGCTTTTGCACTTCAAAGGATGTGATAATTGCAATGAAATGTTGTCTTTCAAATTCGAGAATCATTTTCCTGATATGTGAGTTTAATTTTTTAATAACAAATTCCCTAGCGGTTCACCCTTTGATATTTGCCGACAAACGAATTCTTAACGTTATATATTTTTCATAGAAATGGACAACAAACGTACACTGTAAACAATTTTTGAGGGAATTTTCCCCAGAATCGTGTGCACTAAAATTCGGGAATTTTCCCTACTGCGCCTTAGGGAAAATTCCCTAAAATAATTTGTGGAATATTGCAAAAGAAATTTTTCGAATTTTCCCCAAAACAGATTTGGGGAAATTCCCTACATTTTTGTGAAATCTTACTGAAAATGTAGAGAATTTTCCCGAAGGCATAGTAGGGAAAATTTACTATATGCTGTGGAATTTTATTAATAATTCAGCGAAGTTTCCCTGAGGCAGAATGTTATTGTGTAATAACTTAGAATTCCCCAAAATTGGTGGAATATTAATAAAAATAGCAAAGTTCAGCTCGACCGTAGCAATGGAAGAGCCTCACGCTAATGAAAACACCTCGTTGGTCACGGCAGTCTCTGCTGCAGGTAAATATGCTTTGCTTTGCATTGACTGCTCTCTTAAACAGTCGACGCGTCATTTCTTTTGCAAGAGAGGCGGCACGTCACGCCCTGGCGGTTTTCTCCCGAACTAACAGCTAAGAGCAGTCAGATTTAAATATTATCACTTAATAAAAGGAAAGTACTGCAAACACTCCGTAACTAGCCTAATTCCCCCCTCTTCCAAAAATTTCTCCTCAGATTTACACGCTCTGCTCCCTGCTAGAATCCCTATAGACTCGTTCTCCCCGTCTCCCTCCTGACAATATACTTGGGCGTGTTCCTTGCCAACCCCAGTGACCACTTTACATACCTCTCCTGCGTTCTATTTACCTCCTCACTTTCCTACCACCCCCATACCTCTACTCCATACAATAGCACACTCATCACTAGCGAATCAAACAATTTTATCCTTCGTCCAAAATTATCTGCGAATAGCTTCTATCCCAACCCCCACACCTGCCTCATCACCACATTTGCCCTCCTCACTCTCTTTTATGTGTCAATCCACTCCCCCATTCCTCCGAAACACGAAGCCCAAGTACACAAACTCTTTCACCTCCTGCACCTCCTTTCCCTTCCACTTCCACTCTCCTTCCTTATCCCTATCCCCTCCTATCCTGACTCCTCCTAGCACCCCGGCCTCCAGCTTGCTTTCCATATCCGCAATTAAAATCGCAAAAAGCGTCGGGCTAGGTGTACACCCTTGCCTTAACCCCCTATCCATCCAGAATCCCTACGAAATCCCCTCCCCTCCTCTTACCTTGTCTTTGGTCTCTCCATATATCTCCCTTACCCTCTCAATCAGGCCTCTCTCTACTCCCCTATCCTCCATCGCTTCCCACAACCTCCCTCTATCCACCGACGAAAACGCGCCTTCGAGATCCACAAAAAACGCGTACACTCTCGTCCCCTTCTTCGCTAATTCTATATCCACCAAGTGCTGCAAAACGTAGATATTGTCGATAGTACTCCTACCCGCCCTAAATCCCGCCTGCGTCTCCGGCAATATTCCTTTCCATCGCGTATACTTTATACGCCGTATTCATTAGCGTAATCCCTCTATAATTTTCCTGCCTATCTCTATCTCCTTTATTATACAGTGGCACTATTAATCCTTCTCTCCACCCTCCTGGGAATCCCTCGCCCCTCCATACTTTCTTCACTACCTCCTTCAGCCTCTCCCTAACCTCTTGTGTACTAAACAGCCATTCTTCGTTCTCTACCCCATCCAGCCCTGCGGCTTTTGACCTTTTCAACTTCCTTATCTGCTCCTCTATCTCCTCATCATTCAACTCTTGCATCTCTGCCTCACCCGTTCTTCTACTTCCCCTATCCGTCTTCCTTGAATCTGAGCCCTGGAACGATTCTTCAAAAAATTCCCTCCACTCCTCACTCCCTATCTTCTCGCTGACCCTCACCCTACGCTTCCTAAACCTATTTATTATCTTCCAGACGTCCCCCTCTGTCTTAACATTTGCTAACTCCTCTTCCAGATCTTTCTCCTTTTCCTATTCTTTCTTCTCACACATCAATCTTTACCACTTCCTCATTTACATGTACTCCTCCCTTCTCGCATTACCCTCTTTCCACTTCTTTTACTTCCTCTTTACCTTCCTTTTCATCTTTTTACATTCCCTATCCTACTGCGGCTTCACCATTCCTTTTTCCTTCTTTCTGAATATCGCCTCCCTCGTCCAGGTCACCCTCTCCCCTATCGAGACTTCTTCCCCGCCTTGTCTTCCGCCACCATCACTTCTTATCCACAAACTTAATGGCTGATGGTCTGATTCCACCCTCCCCTCTACTGCGAATTTATCTGTTTCCCCCCATCCTTGCACATTCATAACCACATTGTCTATCACCGATACCCCCACCTTACTTACATATGTGTATTCTCCCTCTTCATCTCCAGTTGCCATACCATTCGCCATCGCCCAGCCTCTATCCTCCATCCAGTCCCTTAGAATCTCCCTCTCCTTATTTATAATCTTATCCTTCGATTTCCTTTCGAAGCTCTCCCCTTCCCTGTAAAGTCCCCCTTCGCTCCCCATCCACGCATTAAAGTCCCCACCCAGTACCACCATACCCTCCTCTCTTTCGCCCAGCAGGTCTTCCACCCTTTCATTAATTCTTTCCATCTCATCCTTATTGTACACTGTCACAAACTTACACGTTATCCCTCCTATTTTTATTTCCCTCATTTGCACTTCCTCACCCTCTTCCTCTCCATGAGCTTTTTCCTCTAATCCATCTCTAACCCCGGTTATAATTCCCCCACCGACCGTTCCTTTCTTCTTCACTCTGACCGCTTCCTGGAGTCTCCACCTATACCCCCTTGGCAGCTTTGGCTCTATCCTATCCCATTCCTTTCTTTCTACCTCCGTCTCTACCAGTCCCACAATATCAAATTCCTGGATATACCGCCAGAACTCCTCGTCCTTCTTCTTTACCCCTGTGACGTTCCAGTACAGCACCCTCACTACTCCTCTACCCTGCCTTACCCCCACCCCCCTACTTCTTACGAAACAAATCCCCCTGCACTTCCTTCAACACCTCTTTCTCCTCGTCCCACACCCACATCTTCCCGTCTACTCTTATTTTTCGATATCCTACCTTCGCAGATCTCCCTTCTCTCCTCTCCCTCCTAGCCCTGTCATACAGCATTCTCTGCACATCCCTTTCCTTTCTCGTCAAATCGTGATCGATGAAAACTCTCTCATCCTGTATCCTGTTCTTATTTGGCATTACCCCCAACTTTTCTTCCAGCTCTTAAACTCCACAAACAATCCACTAAGTCTACTAGAACCACCCTTGGCCCCTCAAAGGCCCAAGACTCCCGACCACAAACTCCTCCGACTCCTTGCCACCCTAATCTCAATTTCTCTATCGACCTAAACCTCACCTCACTCCCACGCCAAAAAACACTTTTTATCGCCCCAATTCACCCCACACAACTCTACTCACCTCCTGGGCTTTCACCCTCACACTCCACAAATGAATGGTTCAAACATTTTATAAGTACACCATAAGTATGGGAGCTTGTCTTTGATTTTTAAATAACAAGTAAATGGAATATTAGACAAAACTTTGCATTTGATCATCTGAGTAAGCTTACTTTTTATCTGCTTTGGCATCCATGGTATTTTATAACACGATGTGTAACACATGTATGTCGTTTTGTCACTTGTTTTTGAATTTCGTGTGACACTTTTCCAAGAATGGCGTCCGGCACGGCGACAGAGCGCCTCTTTCTTTGATATTATAAATTTACGTTGTATAATTTTTAGAAATAGTTCCTAGAATTTGTCGAGATGACGTACTGTTTGTCTGAGATTCTTAACCATGAGATTGATTTTTTTTAGTTGACTACCTTACAAACATTGAGAAAATGTTGCAGCTGTAGTGGTTCGTGTCCTTGCTAAGTTTATAGAATATTTTTTGATGGCCTCATCAAATGATACTGCTCAATTATGAGGAATGAATTTGTATGTGTGTCTATAGACACGTCGATTGTAATGTAGAACCTTCTAAAACTTGAAGATAATAAGGACGGTATTATTAAAATTGAAAAAAAAAGAAATATTCAAAATTTAATTCAATATTATACACGGAGAAACTTTGCACTGGAAACGTTACTAAATTATGTAACAATTGAGGGACGAAGGCGATAATTTGTATATTTTAATACAGTGGTAGTAAGCTGTACTATTTTCATATGAAAGTTTCGTGTTGATAATACCAAGTCTTATAATATTTTCTGTAGCAAAATTCTAGATAGGATAAATTAGTAGAGACATTATTAAATTGTAATAAAAGAATAGAAGTAATAAGTATCTAAAATAACATAAAAGACTAAATTCGTAAGAGGAACTACTATTGTCTGTAGGAATATGATCTGTACCATGACACTTCCTATTTCTTGTATTATAGAGTAAGATGAATTCGGTAGATTGCTCTGGAATATTAGTAAGTGACTTAGTAAGCGAGCCTAGCGTTGGGCCGAGCGCAGCCGAGTGTAAACGATGTGAGCCGAACAACAAAACGGCCGCCGCTATGTTTACCAGTGTTTACGTATTTTGTGTATTTAAGTACACTAAACTAATATTACTTCAGATTTTAATATTAAAAATTAAAAAATCTAATGCATCGATTATTATTATCATTGCGTTTGAAATGAACCAACTGGCAATTAAAAATTTTAATTTCGAGATTCTAACTTAAAAATTGTTCATTTTGAATATTTTTATTTTAAAATATAAATTTTATTTCATTTTCAACTTGCGAATTACAGTTTGGAAATCTTCAGTTCAGATCCTTATTACAATAAATTATGATAATTCGAAAAATTACAATTGAAAAACAAACCACATATTAGTGCAAAAAATTATTTTAAAATCTCGTTAGTAGGATATTTTATTACGTTTTAAGATATGGTGCTTAGAATTTGAAAAATGCCATCTCTGTGAACAATCAATAAATGATTTAATGAAAATTAATTGAAGTGCTAGCATTTACTTCATGAAGGCGATAAATCTCTGAATCGCATAATCTGGTTTAGCAGGTTGGAATATCGCCGTCCTGCCGCGTCGGAGACCCGTGTTCGATTCCCACAAGCCTTATGTTAATCACATTTTTCTGTTTCAGCTTGTAATATAATATTCCTGTATGTATATAATAAATGTATAAACTGCATTTATATAATCATATATACTGTACAATTGAATTTAAATAAATATAATCATGTCAAATAGTTCGATATCCTATACTCCTATAGTCAGCATGTACGTCGTATGCTTGTGTGAGAGAGTATAAGTGTGTCGTGACCTTCAACGCGACGGGGCGCGTGTTGGGCTTATTTTTTTTTGTCTGCTAATCCGACTGTACCAATGTTTACGAAGTCATTTACCAATTCCGTGCGCCGGTCTCTCTCGACGTTACTACAGTTGTTTGCAAATATTGCAATCTGCTGCAGATATTAATGCAAGAAATTTAGAATTTTCTTCTACCGAAATTAGTAAGTGGCTGTAATACATTGCTTGCTGGTTTACTACAGAGGTTTGTAAATACTTCAAACCTTCTTTGAAATAAATGAAACATTTTTAGATTTGATTGCAATTAATTTTGTAGTTCGGCATGTAGTTACCAGTTACTACTCGAAGTAGTGAACATTACAAAAGTTCCGCTCTGTCCCTCCCCAGATAACAATACGCAATCATGTCGCACGCACACTGCGCGCATCT
>CAKNXH010045274.1:0-12373 GCA_932178445.1 Andricus quercusramuli
AAGGATACGCTGTAGCGTATCCGCTCCGTTCGTTCGGTCCGCCAGGGAACTAATCGTACAAAGCTCAAATGAAAATCAGAAAAATATGTCTTATATTGATAACGAGTATGAAATGTGAAAAAGCGTGCTATTTAAAAATTTAAGTGCTTCTTTGCAGCATATTTGGAGAATTATAATCCCATACTATTTACACTATCGATTCTGAAAAGAACAATGACAGTTGAACAATTTTCTTGTATTGTGCTTTTTACTACAGAAATCATTATAAATAATTTGTACTAGTTGCCCTGGCGGACCGGCCGAACGCAAGCATTAAGGCTCTTTTACACCTTCCGTCAATCAGTCGTCGACCGACAAACATATGTGAATATCCATTAACACCTTCGGAAAATTCAGTTTAATCTAGTAATAGTTTAGTTTTATTCTAAAACTCACTGAAAGTTTATTAAAATATTACTAGATTTCACTGAATTTTGCGGAGGTGTGAATGGATATTTCGATACATTGGTTGGTCGACGACCGATTGACGGAAGGTATAAAAGAGCCTTTACGCTACAACGTAATGCTAAAGTAATGGTAAAGTAATGTGGCATTATAATTATTAAAAGAAGCAAAATAAATATGTAAACTTTTGCAATTATAATGATACGTTAAAATTTACGTTAAATGGTCGTGCTGTAATTGCAAAAAGTTTGTTTTTCAGCGTAAAAAAATGCAAAAATAATGTGCTTATCATTGCAGTCTGCTAACGGCGGATTCAAGCGGGTTGCCAACATGCAGGGGCCCGCATTATATGACTGGCACTTTATCTTTTTATTTTTTAATGCTGAAAAAGCAAGTTGTTGCAATGACGGCATTACCATTTAACGCACCTCCAAATATAAATAGAAAAAATAGCTCCAAAACCTCTATGACAATCCAACTATCCGATGAAAATACTTGAAAAAGTAAGGAGACAATCTGAAAAAAATCTGAAAGTCCATGGTGTCTCAGTGATCCCGAGTGTCCTTTAGGGATAAAATAGTTTCAAATTTACAATTTCTATTACATGTAAAACTATGTATCTTCAAGAATTAAAACAGGTATTAACTACATTCTTATTATCTACATTTAAGTATATAAGTTTGAGAAACGCTGTGTGCTACATCATGACGCGAAAACATTTCAATCGTAGTTAGGAAAGCATCTCTGCGTTGTCATGGTAACCAAGATGTCTTCCGCTGTACGAGACGCGGCTTGAACGTATTTCGTACCCCCAAGTGGCGAGACCATGCTTCTTGGATCATGACTTTCTCCCTAAAGTACATCTTTTCTGATCTCGAGAAGAGTTAAACCTCACGATCCTTTTTTCGTCGGCTCAGGGATCAAAACCCAAAATGATCAAAACGTTTTACTCTCAGTTCGAAATGGGCGAAAGAGGCGCTATCGCCGAAAGGAATTTCAGTAGATAATATAGTTTTCTGAAAATATTCATGATCACTAGAGGAATTCGAAGTTATCCGGCGATCGATGTCAATAACAATCAATAAACAAATGAATATTTATCACTGTTTAATGAAATTATATTCCGTTCAAATTGAACTGTAAATAATAATTTCATGGCTTTTGTTTAATATGATCCGTTTATCTTTTAATAATAATTATATAAAGGACAACGATTTGCATGATATATTGTTCAAAATTGCAGTGTAATTAACGAATTATAATTTCGGCGTGAATAGTGTTAGAAAGACTTTAAGTGCTCGGAGAAATTCTCACGAGCATGAAAATATGCTCGACCCTTATCTGCTTTGAGAATTTAATGAGCATTTATGAGCATTTTCAATTTGTATTTAAAAAATCGTATTTTCTATAAATTTTGTTTCTAAATATATTCAAAACACTTTTTAGTTGTGTTTTCAAGTCAAAAAGATGAATTTTCAATCAGAGGAATGAATTTTCAACGAAAATCTCCAACCAAAAATATGAATTTTTGACCAAATAGTTGAATTTTCAACCCAAAAGATTAATTTTCTACCCAAAAGACTCATTTTCAACAAATTACATGAATTTTCATCTAAAAAAATTAATTTTCCACCAAAATAAGAATATCTATGTATATTCAGTGCATTGGAGTATTTCCTCACTGTGAATTTTTCTTCGACCGTTTTTTAAATAACATAGTTATTCTTCTCGAATAAAAAATAAAAAGACCGTATGACCAAATTAAATTTTATTCGAGAAGAATAACTATGTTATTCAAAATAAGAATAGTTAAAATGTCAATAAAATAAATCTTCAACCAGAAAAAAAACAGATTTTCGAAAAAATAGTTTTTTTCTCATCCAAAAACGATTTTTAAACAAAAATAAAAGTATTCAATTTTCAGTTAAGACAATCAATCCCCAACCAAAAATATGAATTTTTAATCAAATATTTGAATTTTCAACCAAAGCGATTAATTTTCTACCAAAAAGGCTCATTTTCAACAAAGTAGATGAATTTTCATCTAAAAAGATCAATTTTCAACCAAAATTAGAATAGGTAAAATGTCAGAAAAATAAATCCCCAACCAGAAAAAACGGATTTTTAACAAAATAGTTTTTTTTTCATCCAAAAACGATTTTTTAACCAAAAATAGGAGAATTCAATTTTAAGTTAAGACAATCAATTTTTAACCAAAAAAATTAATTCTTAACAAAATAATTCAATTTTAAACTAAAAAAGATAAATTTACAAATGAAAAATATAATATTTCAATTTGCAGTCAGAAAGGTACATTTAAAAAGGAAAACGAGTTTTCAACCAAATTAATTAATTTTCAACTGAAAATATAAATTTTCAAGCGAAAATGGAATAGTTATATCTTCAGTTGAACAAAAATTAATTGTCTACTAAAAACGAACGAATTGTTAACCGAAGAAATTAATTTTTAATCACAATGATGAATTTTCAACCAAAAATATGAAATTTGGACCAAACAGTGGATTTTTCAATCCAAAATATGTTTTCTCTATCAACAAACAAACGAATTTCAACTAAACAGTTTTTTTTTCAATGAAAGAAATGAATTTTCAACAGAAAGTAGAATAGTCAAATTTTCTACTGAACAGATAATTTTTTAACGAAAAACATTACATTTCTATCAAAAAGGGTAAATTTTTCACAAAAAATGGTATAGTTAAAGTGAATTTTCAAATAAAAAAATTTAATTTTCGACCAAATACATGAATTTCAAACTAAAGAGATAAATTTTCTACCAAAAATAAAATAGGATAATTTGCAGGTAGTAAAATAAATTTTCAACGAAAAAGAAAATCCACGAAACAGTTCAATTTTTAAGAAAAGAAATGAATTTTTAACCAAAACGATAAAGTTTCAACTAATCAGAGTACTCTTTAATAACAACAAAAAAACGGATTTTCAACAAATAGTTCAATTATCACTGCAAACAGATAAATCGGATAATTTTCAATCAGTAAAATAAATTAAAAAAAAAAAAAAATTCAACAAAACAGTTAAATTTTCAAGTAAAGAAATGAATTATTAACCAAAAAGATAAAATTTTAACTAATGAGAGTACTCTTTAACAAAAAAAAAAACGAATTTTCAACAAATAGTTGAATTGTCACTGAAAACAGATAAATTTTCAACTAAAAATAGATAAGTTAAATTTTCAGTAAAAAAATTAATTTTAAATCAAATTAAAGTATACTTTCAACAAAATAGTATGTACGAGTTAAGTTTTCAGTCAAAAACATTAATTCGCATCTATAAAACATAATTTTCAATAAAATTATACGAAATTTTCAATGAAATAGTGTAATTTTCAACCAAGAAGATTACATTTTTATCAAAAAATATAAATTTCCGACAAAAAACGGAACAGTAACATTTCCAGTTAAAAAGATTAATTCAAAATAACTCAAAACTTATTTTTAACCAAAAAGATCAATTTTCAACCAATAAGATGAATTTTCTGCCAAAATATTTACATGAATTTTCAACCAAATATTTGAATTTTCAAAGGAATTTCCGGAAAAAAATGAATTAGTCACAAAGAAGAATAAATACTCTCCGACGAAATTCGAGTTTTGAATAAAATACAAGAATTTGAAACTGAATATTTGAATTTTTAACTTAAGAAGTTAAGTTTTTAGTTAAAACAATTAATTTTTATCTCGAAAACATATTTCAACCAAATAGTTGCGAATTTTAACCATAATAACCAAATTAATTTCAACTTCAATTTATCGAAAATTCTCTAAGTCTGTGCAGGTTTTTTCTGACATTCCCTGACTTTCTGAAATTATCTGACTTGTAGCAACTCTGTAATTTGAAAAAAGTATATATTTATTTCACTCTAGAATGTTTTTGTAAAAATATATCCATTAATTATGATATATATTTGTTTAAACAATAAATGCTTTAAATTCTCTTAAATTCTCTATAAATGCTCTGTTCGAGCCGAGGTTCGAGCTTAAATGATGAGCATATTCTCGAGAGCATTTGCTCAACATAAATTCTTGAGCATTTAAGAACTCTAGGCGTGAATTTCGCTATTTTGAATAACGTAACGTAAATCACAACCGAGTGAATATATTGTAACTTTTATAACAGAATACGCCAGAATAGAAAAAAGAAAAGATAACGTAATTTTTTTGATTCACTTCGACCTTATTCAAAATTGTTCAACTGCAGACGATTTACATATCTGAAATTTTACATTCATTGACAATGAAATTGTCCTTCCATTTTCTGCACTTGAAGTTGATATGATTTGATTGGGAAAGTTTACATTTGAAGAAATTTCAACTATTAAGCTTATATTTAAAATGGAACAATTGCAGAATTGTGCGGAATTGTTCAACTTTTGATACTATTGACTTTTTAATTTTAAGACCTTCAAATTGTGAAGTTGCACATTTTTTGTTATTTTATTTTTACGCATACTATGCCTAATTTTTAAGACCCTAAAATTATACTATTTCAACTAAGAATGCTTTTATTGTTTGAAACTGGTTATATTTAAAAGTTTTTATTGAGTGCATAATCTATATATTGGACTTTTATGGCATAACAAATAATTTTAATTATTAATTTTTCAAATCAAAATAGCCGATCTGTCTAGAAACTAGTCGATCCGAGCGTTACAATCCGAAAAAACGGGATATGGCCTAATAAACACTCCTAATTTTCAACTTACGAAGTCAAGTAACATATCGTTGGAATCGCCAAGAAACGTAGATTTCATATATAATATTTCCAAATTACTAATTGCAAAATTAAAAAATCTTTATGTTTTGTATTTTATTCCTCATGAGTAAAATGACCCCCCGCTGACATGGGTCGACTACAGACGCAGGCGAGCACTCGGCACCGATAGAGGTAAGGGGGGTAAGGGTCCCACTTGAAGGGGAATGTAACTCCCCCGGAATATTTACATGCTTTTCTTCACATCTCCAGGTGTAATCTTCAAATCTAAAGGATGGGGTACTCGGGAAATTTACTAAAGCTAACAAAAGATATTGAGTAAAAATTTTAAGGGCACTTTCCTACAATAAGTTTTAGGTTTCTTGTTCGAATTTTAGAATTTAGATCTTTCAGACCAGCCAGATATAACTGATTCTTAAGGGCCCTGGAAATCGAGTGTAAATCGTAGATAATGGATTCAGGCCGAACGGCGAAGCCATTTTGTCCGATTTTTTGTGTAAATGATCTGAAGGGTATATAGACTGTCGGTACAGCTCGCTTTTTTCGGAAAAGATTCTATTTTTCATGTAACAATGAAAATAAGAAAAATTACTTTTTTGTGGTACAGTGTTCTACTATTAAGCAAAACATGTAGAAGGTAAAGTAGTTAGCGTGCTAATAATTCTTTTGCGCGACCCTAGCGGAGGAGGGAGAAACTAATATACATTCAGGGACGAACACACTGTATACGAAAACTAGGGGCCCCTACCCAAAGGAGTGGGTAAATTCCCAAAAGGTTTGTTGGGTGGCAAACTTACGACGAAAGAAGTACCGTTTGTACATTAAATGACAATATACAAGCTTTCCGTATAAACGGCAGATTATACAAACTTGTAAGATATCGATAATATTTGTCACCCAATTTCCTCCGAAAATACCAGATTGATTCGCATTTGACACAAACTGTGCATGTTTGCACAACTCAGGGGCTGTCGCTGCAATAAACGGTTATAGAAGTGTGAAGCAGGTGTAGTTGTTGAAATATAAAAAGCAAATTCTGCTACTTTTTTCTACAAAATGGCCTCCTTTCAGCTAATTTGACTTACTCTATGTACGCAGTTGAACGTGATTTTCGTGTTCTTTTTAAATGTTTCTGAAAACGTTATGAAATCGGTGCGATATTTATGAAATCATTCGTATTCGTCTATATACCCTTTAGATCATGTACACAAAAAATCAGACAAAATGGCTTCGCCGTTTGGCCTGAATCCATTATCTACGATTTACACTCGATTTCTAGGGCCCTTAAGATTTTCAAAAAAGTTACCAAAAATACTTTTCCGAGGCTTTATTGATTTATACGTTTCATCAAATTCTGCGTCGAATGATATATACTTTGAAGACACCATTTTTTGACACCTCATATATGTAGGGGCCGTTCAAAAAATACTGAATGCTTTTTCCTGACCTAACCCAGATAGCAAGCGTGCGACGCATGTTACTCGCACTGCATGCGAGGCACGCGATGCGTGCCGAAACGCAGCGCTATCGCTCGCACTTCCTGCAGGCACATATGTGCGAGGCATATGAGTCGCATATCGTGATAGGTGAATTATTGAACATTCCTAATATCAAAAAGATGTAAAATATAAATGTTAATTTCAGAAACATATTTGTATTTTTATTGGACCGACAATTTATAAATTACTAAAAAGAAACAAATTTTTGCAAGTTCGATATAAGACAACTATGTGTTTGTTATTTTCATTATTTAAACAGATTATTTTTAATTTATTTTACCCTGCTCATTCTATATTTACGGATCAGGTTTTAAATAAAAGCAGTTCCAAGTTACCGCCTGATCACGTTGCAAGAAACATTCATACAACATGGTGTTCCTTTCAGTTGCGGTGGTTAGGCTAGGTCGTTTATCGATTTGTTATTGAATGTTGATAATTTGCAGTCTTCTTATTCGTGGGCACTTAGATATATTTCATAATTTATATGTATGTACAATTCATTTCGGAGTGCAAACGGTTTTCGTTTTCAGTTTATTTTATATTTCATTTGATATTCTAATACTTATATTTTGTAATGTATCGATTGGATCATTTTGACTCGCAATGTATTTTTTTAAGTGAAAAGAGAGAAATGATTTTTGAACATTGCTATATGTTTATCCAAACCTGTATAGCAAATAAGACAACACTTTATTTCATAATTGACAAAAATCCAGTCAGAGTTACGTGACATCCTAAAAATATTGATTAAATAGTGACACATAACCTCAATTTCTGGTGCGGTAAACAAAACACCGCCGTAGATTGCACTTTTCAAAATCAAAATAAGTAGAAAATATACATTGAACATACTGAAAAATTTCCCTACTATACATTCTCCCAATTATAGTAGAGAACGCGCAGTTTTCAAAATTATGAAGAGATTCAAGACAAGGTAGATAAAGAATATTTTGTTTTTTCCCATTCCTCCCGCAACAAAATTTTTGTTTCTAAATGTTTTCGCACAAAACTTTTTTTGTTCAGCCTGTTACCTGCCTTTCATTCAACAATCTACATTTAAATATTGTACATATATATACCGTCCGCAAGAACCTGCAACGTGTACTCGCACTATACCAGCACGACGTGATATCCGCACGACGTGCGACGCACCTGTCACGCATATGAGGACGCATCTGCATCATCGCTTGCGTGCACGCCGTGCGACAAAATCCGCACGCGTGCGACGCATGTGCGTCGCACTATGCGCGCATATTGCTATCTGGGAATCTCCGAGTGATTAGGAATGTACATTGTCATTGAATAATTAAATCCCCAAGATTAACTATTTTCAGAAGTTCTTTAAGACGATATTGCGAAAAAATCAAAATATTTCGATTTATTCTTAAGTTATAAATATGTACATACATAATATATGTACATATAGAGAAAATTGTATTGTCTTTTTTTTCTGATTAATGCTAATTTCTGAATTTACAGAAAAAAGTCATAAAAATTTAAACTCGAAAATGATTTTAAAAATTATGAAACTGAATTAGTGGTTTAGAGAGATAATTGGATATACTTCATGGAATATTCTGATAGTAAATACTGTAATTAATTATAATATTTCTAACTTTAAAGCATTTAAAATCAAAACATTAAAAATTGAAAAATTTTAAACACAACCGACTTGAAATTGTCGTATTGTCTAAGACAAATAATTTTTATTTTAAAGCTTTTAAAGTTAGACAGTATAATTCAAAAATAAACATTTTCTCTATAAATTTAAGTTATAGTAAAAAGTTACGAATGAAATAGTGCTACGTTGTTTTTGTTCAGGGAATCGGGAACAATAAATAGCAATATGAGAATATCAAATGTCAATTGAAACATTCAAATTAACAAATGTCACTTATAAATTAAAAATTTCAAAAAAATGAAACAATGCAAATTTTTAAGTTTGCATTCTGGATTCTGAAATTTTAATGATTCGAGGCTTAATTTATTTTAAACAATTCAATTTCAATTTGTTTATTTTTGAATATTTCATTTTTATTTCTTCATTTTAAATTTATTATAACAGATAAAGCGAACCTGAAAGCGTGCGTCCAGAGTTCTTTCAGAGAAATTTCTAAATGTTCAAAATTATATCATTTTCAAACTATTTTAACTCAAAAGCAGTACAATTTAGTGATTGTTAGTTCTTTCTTGAAAAACCTAAATTCAAAAATGTCATTTACAAATTAAAAATTTAAAAAAATGAAACAATGCAAATTTTTAAGTTTACATTCAGCACCCTGAAATTCGAACGATTGAGGCTTATTTTCTTTTAAATAATTCAATTTTATTTATTTCATTTCTGAATGTTTGATTTATAATTTCTTATTTTAAATAAACAGTCAAATATTGTTAAATATTGAGACAAACATTTTTCAATTTAAAATTTTCAAACTGAATGCTTAAAAAATGGAGTATTTTAGAATGCAATACTATTTGAATAGGATTTCAAATTGAAGAAAAGCATTTAATTATGAATATATTAATCAAAATGTTTTTGAAAATTGAAAAAAGGTTTTGAAGTTTCAATTGGATGCAAACATTTTATTAATTACCAAGCCTTTCGAATTAAGATAGTTCAATTTTAAAAATACTTAATTTATATTTACAGTTTATTAACTCAAAATTTTTCTTGTTTTCTTTTTTTGTCAAAGTTAACCCGCGCTCCGAGCCTTTGAAATTAACATGGTGTTTTAAATGGAAAAAGTTTGATTTTCAAAAAAATGGAAAAAAGAGCTACTTGTTAATAACTTTTTTGTGAATTAAAGCATCAAAACCTCTTGACGCATATTTAAAGAATAATTTTCACCCAGTAAGTTTTAATTTTGACTCCCCACCCCACTTTCAAGCCATTGTCATTGGGCTTGGAAAGTGACCGAAAACTACAAAATAGCAGTTTTCTATTAAATTCATACTAAAAACGGTATTCTTTGGATTTTTTAAACAAGTATTATTTTTAATTGTTAAGGGACGAGTTTACAAGTATTTTGTAAATAATTTTTAATTATTCGAACAATTATTATTTGCTTAAGAATTATATTTTTCCTAAAATCGTGGAAAATTATTGTTTTTGGGATAAAAGTGATAGATTTTTATTTCACAGAAATAGAATATACCTACATTGCATAGTTTATAAGAGAATGTAATACACTACTATGCAAAAGTTTCTAGACCTATCTTTTTCAATACTTTATAAAAGCACTCTAGTTTTAAAAATATTCAACTCTAAATTTACATCCGAATAATACACGAAACCTGATAAAATTATACGCCTAATTGTCGAAAATTGAAAGCAATATAGTAATTTTATTAGAAGTTATTTAAAAAAAAATACAAATCTTAATGTTTCCGAAAAATATTAATAAATCAAAAAGCAATTAATATTTTAATCTCTTTGCACTAGTTTTAAAGATAATTTTCTTAATTATTTTAGCGGCTTGATAAGATATTTCTAGAATTTTTCCTTCGATGCAATCAAAACCTAAGCTTAATTTAAAGAACTTTTAATATTGATGTAAGTCATGTTTTCATAACTGAATTAAAATGAATTAATAGAACAGTACTCTGACAGACTTGCAGAATGTTATCTTCAAAATTAGCCAACAAACAATGAAAAATTGGTTATTTCCGAATTTATTTATATTTTCCGGAAACATTAACATTTGACGTTTTTTTCAAACAGCTTCTATTAAAATTAACACATACTAGCTTTCATTTAAGCCCTTAAAACGGGTACTTTTATCACCTTTTATGCAATAATTGAGAGAAAATCTACACTTTATTATTATTAAAACTAGGGTGCCCGTTCAGTCTATTGGAAAATAGATGTCCAGAAACTTTTGCAGGACATTACATAATAAGAGAAAATAAATTTTTATACTCCTACATGCGCGTGAGTTATTATTTGCTTTGTGTAAGATTTCAATTTCAGTTAATGTTTACCGAAGATGTTTACACATAAATCTGTCTTGGTTCGTAGTTTAGGACGCAAGTGATGTTTTTTTTACTGAAAATTGAACTACTCAATTTTTTATTGAAAATTTAACTTTTTTAGAACAAACTATTTTTGTTGATAATGCTTCTTTTTCGATAGAAAATTAATCTTCTTGGTTGAAAATTTATTTATTTTTTGTTGGAAATTCATGTACTTATTTGGTTGAAACTTAGTATTTTTCAATCAAAAATTAATCTTCTGTGTTGAAAATCCATCCTTTTGGTTGAAAATTCATGTATTTTTTCTGAACATTTTTAAATTCCTGAAACTTTTTGAATTTTTTGTAGAATATTCAGGCGAGTTTTGTACAATTTTGATAACTTTTCCTACACTATGTTCCCTGGCTGATCCTGCCCAAATCAGTTTGAAACACTCGTTTTATAACATTTTATTTTAAACTTTTTTCATATTCGGAAAAATCTAAAAAAAATTTTAAACATTTTTTTACAATATACATACAGCTTTTGCACATTTTCAAAAACTTTTCCTAAATCCTTTGACCCGAATATATTGACCCAAATATTCAAGGCACCCGCTGTTAGGCGTCCCGGCCATTTAAAGTTTAAACCCCTCATTTAAACTCGGGGAAAACCTGTAGGTCATTGTTCTAGAATCTAGCACGTATCTCCTATAGCAGCGTTTCCCAAACTGCTACCGCGGGTAGATACCCTACCGCCCGGTAGGGGGATGCCACCCCGGGCCCGGTAGGCCCGGTAGGCTCCCCGCTGCGAGCAGACGGCAGCTTTCGTATACCTGCCACGAAAAACCCTTTCATTGTTGCGAGATAATGACCAGTTAGAATAACTGAAATTATAAAGACATGGTTCAATTTAATTTTAATTAGCTGAATGAAATCCGTGAAATAATTTGAGAAAAATGAAAGAAAAGTTCTTGAAAATCGGTTGATATCTGCACTAACGAAGGAAACATTTACAAATCTTGTTTTTATATAAATGGGACCTCTCAGTGTAACAAAAGTGCGATAACTCTCGAAGTTCTTATCCGATTTTCGTCTATCTTTTCTTAAAATTTTTGTCATAATCTAACAAGTCTAACGCATCCTATTAAAGTTTAATTTATTATTATTTTACCAAATTTAATTTTCCTCAACCGACTCTAATTCTCTAACAATGGGAAGGTCACGCTAAGCAAGCATCCGCGTCCGAGTGACAGGCGTCCAGTCTCTCTCTTGGGTTCCAGTATTGTGAAAAAATTTGAGGGTGGCGACCCTACCGCTCCCCAGAAAGTGCGAAAAAATTTTGGGAAACGCTGTCCTATAGGGCATAGGACCTATAGCTAGGGCAGTGCCCATTTCATCGTCATCTACCTGCTTGGTTTACCCCCACTACCGAACTTCCCCTCACGTAGTCGAGACCCGAGTGCTCGCCAGCGTCTTTCGTCCACCCATGTCACCGGGGGGTCCTTTGTACTCATGGGGAATAAAATACGAAACATAAAATTTTTTAAATTTTGGAAATGTGATATTCGAAATCTACGTTTCTTGACGATTCCAACGATATGTTACTTGACTTCGTAAGTTGAAAATTAGGAGTGATCATCAAGCCATATCCCGTGTGTGGATTGTAACGCTCGGATCGACCAGTTTCTAGACAGATCGGCTATTTTGATGAAAAAATTAATAATGAAT